>JBBMRM010000089.1:0-21481 GCA_037962945.1 Sarcoramphus papa
CAAAGCCCCAGTGTTGCTGCGCCTGTGAAAGCGCTTCCAAGGAAGGGTGCTGGCTAGCAAGAGCTTTCAGTGCTGGCACTTTTCATCTCTGAGCAATTGCTCGACGTTTGCAATTTCTCAGCTCGTGTCTGCGAGGCGGAAAGAGAATGAGCGTGACGTTTGGTGCGTATAGAAGCGCAAAGCCCCAGTGTTGCTGCGCCTGTGAAAGCGCTTCCAAGGAAGGGTGCTGGCTAGCAAGAGCTTTCAGTGCTGGCACTTTTCATCTCTGAGCAATTGCTCGACGTTTGCAATTTCTCAGCTCGTGTCTACGAGACGGAAAGAGAAGGACCGTGACGTTTGGTGGCTAGAGAAGCGCAAAGCCCCAGTGTTACTGCGCCTGTGAAAGTGCTTCCAAGGAAGGGTGCTGGCTAGCAAGAGCTTTCAGTGCTGGCACTTTTCATCTCTGAGCAATTGCTCGACGTTTGCAATTTCTCAGCTCGTGTCTACGAGACGGAAAGAGAAGGACCGTGACGTTTGGTGGCTAGAGAAGCGCAAAGCCCCAGTGTTGCTGCGCCTGTGAAAGCGCTTCCAAGGAAGGGTGCTGGCTAGCAAGAGCTTTCAGTGCTGGCACTTTTCATCTCTGAGCAATTGCTCGACGTTTGCAATTTCTCAGCTCGTGTCTACGAGACGGAAAGAGAAGGACCGTGACTTTTGGTGGGTAGAGAAGCGCAAAGCCCCAGTGTTGCTGCGCCTGTGAAAGCGCTTCCAAGGAAGGGTGCTGGCTAGCAACAGCTTTCAGTGCTGGCACTTTTCATCTCTGAGCAATTGCTCGACGTTTGCAATTTCTCAGCTCGTGTCTACGAGACGGAAAGAGAAGGACCGTGACTTTTGGTGGGTAGAGAAGCGCAAAGCCCCAGTGTTGCTGCGCCTGTGAAAGCGCTTCCAAGGAAGGGTGCTGGCTAGCAAGAGCTTTCAGTGCTGGCACTTTTCATCTCTGAGCAATTGCTCGACGTTTGCAATTTCTCACCTGAGCTCTCTTTAGAGTGTGCGAGAGGATGAGCAGAAGATGAGGTGGTTAGAGAAGCCCAGAGCCCCAGTGTTCTTAGGCCTACAAAAGCGCTTCCAAGGAAGGGTGCTGGCTAGCAAGAGCTTTCAGTGCTGGCACTTTTCATCTCTGAGCAATTGCTGGACGTTTGCAATTTCTCAGCTCGTGTCTACGAGACGGAAAGAGAAGGACCGTGATGCTTGGTGCGTATAGAAGCGCAAAGCCCCAGTGTTGCTGCGCCTGTGAAAGCGCTTCCAAGGAAGGGTGCTGGCTAGCAAGAGCTTTCAGTGCTGGCACTTTTCATCTCTGAGCAATTGCTCGACGTTTGCAATTTCTCAGCTCGTGTCTGCGAGGCGGAAAGAGAATGAGCGTGACGTTTGGTGCGTATAGAAGCGCAAAGCCCCAGTGTTGCTGCGCCTGTGAAAGCGCTTCCAAGGAAGGGTGCTGGCTAGCAAGAGCTTTCAGTGCTGGCACTTTTCATCTCTGAGCAATTGCTCGACGTTTGCAATTTCTCAGCTCGTGTCTACCGACGGAAAGAGAAGGACCGTGACGTTTGGTGGCTAGAGAAGCGCAAAGCCCCAGTGTTGCTGCGCCTGTGAAAGCGCTTCCAAGGAAGGGTGCTGGCTAGCAAGAGCTTTCAGTGCTGGCACTTTTCATCTCTGAGCAATTGCTCCACGTTTGCAATTTCTCAGCTCGTGTCTACGAGACGGAAAGAGAAGGACCATGATGTTTGGTGGCTAGAGAAGCGCAAAGCCCCAGTGTTACTGCGCCTGTGAAAGTGCTTCCAAGGAAGGGTGCTGGCTAGCAAGAGCTTTCAGTGCTGGCACTTTTCATCTCTGAGCAATTGCTCGACGTTTGCAATTTCTCACCTGAGCTCTCTTTAGAGTGCGCGAGAGGATGAGCAGAAGATGAGGTGGCTAGAGAAGCCCAGAGCCCCAGTGTTCTTAGGCCTACAAAAGCGCTTCCAAGGAAGGGTGCTGGCTAGCAAGAGCTTTCAGTGCTGGCACTTTTCTTCTCTGAGCAATTGCTCGACGTTTGCAATTTCTCAGCTCGTGTCTACGAGACGGAAAGAGAAGGACCGTGACGTTTGGTGGCTAGAGAAGCGCAAAGCCCCAGTGTTGCTGCGCCTGTGAAAGCGCTTCCAAGGAAGGGTGCTGGCTAGCAAGAGCTTTCAGTGCTGGCACTTTTCATCTCTGAGCAATTGCTCGACGTTTGCAATTTCTCACCTGAGCTCTCTTTAGAGTGCGCGAGAGGATGAGCAGAAGATGAGGTGGCTAGAGAAGCCCAGAGCCCCAGTGTTCTTAGGCCTACAAAAGCGCTTCCAAGGAAGGGTGCTGGCTAGCAAGAGCTTTCAGTGCTGGCACTTTTCATCTCGGAGCAATTGCTCGACGTTTGCAATTTCTCAGCTCGTGTCTACGAGACGGAAAGAGAAGGACCGTGACGTTTGGTGCGTAGAGAAGCGCAAAGCCCCAGTGTTGCTGCGCCTGTGAAAGCGCTTCCAAGGAAGGGTGCTGGCTAGCAAGAGCTTTCAGTTCTGGCACTTTTCATCTCTGAGCAATTGCTCGACGTTTGCAATTTCTCAGCTCGTGTCTACCGACGGAAAGAGAAGGACCGTGACTTTTGGTGGGTAGAGAAGCGCAAAGCCCCAGTGTTGCTGCGCCTGTGAAAGCGCTTCCAAGGAAGGGTGCTGGCTAGCAAGAGCTTTCAGTGCTGGCACTTTTCATCTCTGAGCAATTGCTCGACGTTTGCAATTTCTCACCTGAGCTCTCTTTAGAATGCGCGAGAGGATGAGCAGAAGATGAGGTGGCTAGAGAAGCCCAGAGCCCCAGTGTTCTTAGGCCTACAAAAGCGCTTCCAAGGAAGGGTGCTGGCTAGCAAGAGCTTTCAGTGCTGGCACTTTTCATCTCGGAGCAATTGCTGGACGTTTGCAATTTCTCAGCTCGTGTCTACGAGACGGAAAGAGAAGGACCGTGACGCTTGGTGCGTATAGAAGCGCAAAGCCCCAGTGTTGCTGCGCCTGTGAAAGCGCTTCCAAGGAAGGGTGCTGGCTAGCAAGAGCTTTCAGTGCTGGCACTTTTCATCTCTGAGCAATTGCTCGACGTTTGCAATTTCTCAGCTCGTGTCTGCGAGGCGGAAAGAGAATGAGCGTGACGTTTGGTGCGTATAGAAGCGCAAAGCCCCAGTGTTGCTGCGCCTGTGAAAGCGCTTCCAAGGAAGGGTGCTGGCTAGCAAGAGCTTTCAGTGCTGGCACTTTTCATCTCTGAGCAATTGCTCGACGTTTGCAATTTCTCACCTGAGCTCTCTTTAGAGTGCGCGAGAGGATGAACAGAAGATTAGGTGGCTAGAGAAGCCCAGAGCCCCAGTGTTCTTAGGCCTACAAAAGCGCTTCCAAGGAAGGGTGCTGGCTAGCAAGAGCTTTCAGTGCTGGCACTTTTCATCTCTGAGCAATTGCTCGACTTTTGCAATTTCTCAGCTCGTGTCTACGAGACGGAAGGAGAAGGACCGTGACATTTGGTGCGTATAGAAGCGCAAAGCCCCAGTGTTGCTGCGCCTGTGAAAGCGCTTCCAAGGAAGGGTGCTGGCTAGCAAGAGCTTTCAGTGCTGGCACTTTTCATCTCTGAGCAATTGCTCGACGTTTGCAATTTCTCAGCTCGTGTCTACCGACGGAAAGAGAAGGACCGTGACGTTTGGTGGCTAGAGAAGCGCAAAGCCCCAGTGTTGCTGCGCCTGTGAAAGCGCTTCCAAGGAAGGGTGCTGGCTAGCAACAGCTTTCAGTGCTGGCACTTTTCATCTCTGAGCAATTGCTCGACGTTTGCAATTTCTCACCTGAGCTCTCTTTAGAGTGCGCGAGAGGATGAGCAGAAGATGAGGTGGCTAGAGAAGCCCAGAGCCCGAGTGTTCTTAGGCCTACGAAAGCGCTTCCAAGGAAGGGTGCTGGCTAGCAAGAGCTTTCAGTGCTGGCACTTTTCATCTCGGAGCAATTGCTCGACGTTTGCAATTTCTCAGCTCGTGTCTACGAGACGGAAAGAGAAGGACCGTGACGTTTGGTGGCTAGAGAAGCGCAAAGCCCCAGTGTTGCTGCGCCTGTGAAAGCGCTTCCAAGGAAGGGTGCTGGCTAGCAAGAGCTTTCAGTGCTGGCACTTTTCATCTCTGAGCAATTGCTCGACGTTTGCAATTTCTCAGCTCGTGTCTACGAGACGGAAAGAGAAGGACCGTGACTTTTGGTGGGTAGAGAAGCGCAAAGCCCCAGTGTTGCTGCGCCTGTGAAAGCGCTTCCAAGGAAGGGTGCTGGCTAGCAAGAGCTTTCAGTGCTGGCACTTTTCATCTCTGAGCAATTGCTCCACGTTTGCAATTTCTCAGCTCGTGTCTACCGACGGAAAGAGAAGGACCGTGACGTTTGGTGGCTAGAGAAGCGCAAAGCCCCAGTGTTGCTGCGCCTGTGAAAGCGCTTCCAAGGAAGGGTGCTGGCTAGCAAGAGCTTTCAGTGCTGGCACTTTTCATCTCTGAGCAATTGCTCGACGTTTGCAATTTCTCAGCTCGTGTCTACGAGACGGAAAGAGAAGGACCGTGACGTTTGGTGCGTAGAGAAGTGCAAAGCCCCAGTGTTACTGCGCCTGTGAAAGTGCTTCCAAGGAAGGGTGCTGGCTAGCAAGAGCTTTCAGTGCTGGCACTTTTCATCTCTGAGCAATTGCTCGACGTTTGCAATTTCTCACCTGAGCTCTCTTTAGAGTGCGCGAGAGGATGAGCAGAAGATGAGGTGGCTAGAGAAGCCCAGAGCCCCAGTGTTCTTAGGCCTACAAAAGCGCTTCCAAGGAAGGGTGCTGGCTAGCAACAGCTTTCAGTGCTGGCACTTTTCATCTCTGAGCAATTGCTCGACGTTTGCAATTTCTCAGCTCGTGTCTACGAGACGGAAAGAGAATGACCGTGACGTTTGGTGGCTAGAGAAGCGCAAAGCCCCAGTGTTGCTGCGCCTGTGAAAGCGCTTCCAAGGAAGGGTGCTGGCTAGCAAGAGCTTTCAGTGCTGGCACTTTTCATCTCTGAGCAATTGCTGGACGTTTGCAATTTCTCACCTGAGCTCTCTTTAGAGTGCGCGCGAGGATGAGCAGAAGATGAGGTGGCTAGAGAAGCCCAGAGCCCCAGTGTTCTTAGGCCTACAAAAGCGCTTCCAAGGAAGGGTGCTGGCTAGCAACAGCTTTCAGTGCTGGCACTTTTCATCTCTAAGCAATTGCTCGACGTTTGCAATTTCTCAGCTCGTGTCTACGAGTCGGAAAGAGAAGGACCGTGACGTTTGGTGGCTAGAGAAGCGCAAAGCCCCAGTGTTGCTGCGCCTGTGAAAGCGCTTCCAAGGAAGGGTGCTGGCTAGCAAGAGCTTTCAGTGCTGGCACTTTTCATCTCTGAGCAATTGCTCGACGTTTGCAATTTCTAAGCTCGTGTCTACGAGACGGAAAGAGAATGACCGTGACGTTTGGTGGGTAGAGAAGCGCAAAGCCCCAGTGTTGCTGCGCCTGTGAAAGCGCTTCCAAGGAAGGGTGCTGGCTAGCAAGAGCTTTCAGTGCTGGCACTTTTCATCTCTGAGCAATTGCTCGACGTTTGCAATTTCTCACCTGAGCTCTCTTTAGAGTGTGCGAGAGGATGAGCAGAAGATGAGGTGGCTAGAGAAGCCCAGAGCCCCAGTGTTCTTAGGGCTACAAAAGCGCTTCCAAGGAAGGGTGCTGGCTAGCAAGAGCTTTCAGTGCTGGCACTTTTCATCTCGGAGCAATTGCTGGACGTTTGCAATTTCTCAGCTCGTGTCTACGAGACGGAAAGAGAAGGACCGTGACGTTTGGTGCGTATAGAAGCGCAAAGCCCCAGTGTTGCTGCGCCTGTGAAAGCGCTTCCAAGGAAGGGTGCTGGCTAGCAAGAGCTTTCAGTGCTGGCACTTTTCTTCTCTGAGCAATTGCTGGACGTTTGCAATTTCTCACCTGAGCTCTCTTTAGAGTGCGCGAGAGGATGAGAAGAAGATGAGGTGGCTAGGGAAGCCCAGAGCCCCAGTGTTCTTAGGCCTACAAAAGCGCTTCCAAGGAAGGGTGCTGGCTAGCAACAGCTTTCAGTGCTGGCACTTTTCATCTCGGAGCAATTGCTCGACGTTTGCAATTTCTCAGCTCGTGTCTACGAGACGGAAAGAGAAGGACCATGACGTTTGGTGGCTAGAGAAGCGCAAAGCCCCAGTGTTACTGCACCTGTGAAAGCGCTTCCAAGGAAGGGTGCTGGCTAGCAACAGCTTTCAGTGCTGGCACTTTTCATCTCTGAGCAATTGCTCGACGTTTGCAATTTCTCAGCTCGTGTCTACGAGACGGAAAGACAAGGACTGTGACGTTTGGTGGGTAGAGAAGCGCAAAGCCCCAGTGTTACTGCGCCTGTGAAAGTGCTTCCAAGGAAGGGTGCTGGCTAGCAACAGCTTTCAGTGCTGGCACTTTTCATCTCTGAGCAATTGCTCGTCATTTGCAATTTCTCAGCTCGTGTCTACGAGACGGAAAGAGAAGGACCGTGACGTTTGGTGGCTAGAGAAGCGCAAAGCCCCAGTGTTGCTGCGCCTGTGAAAGCGCTTCCAAGGAAGGGTGCTGGCTAGCAAGAGCTTTCAGTGCTGGCACTTTTCATCTCTCAGCAATTGCTCGACGTTTGCAATTTCTCAGCTCGTGTCTGCGAGGCGGAAAGAGAATGAGCGTGACATTTGGTGCGTATAGAAGCGCAAAGCCCCAGTGTTGCTGCGCCTGTGAAAGCGCTTCCAAGGAAGGGTGCTGGCTAGCAAGAGCTTTCAGGGCTGGCACTTTTCATCTCTGAGCAATTGCTCGACGTTTGCAATTTCTCAGCTCGTGTCTACCGACGGAAAGAGAAGGACCGTGACGTTTGGTGGCTAGAGAAGCGCAAAGCCCCAGTGTTGCTGCGCCTGTGAAAGCGCTTCCAAGGAAGGGTGCTGGCTAGCAAGAGCTTTCAGTGCTGGCACTTTTCATCTCTGAGCAATTGCTCCACGTTTGCAATTTCTCAGCTCGTGTCTACGAGACGGAAAGAGAAGGACCGTGACGTTTGGTGGGTAGAGAAGTGCAAAGCCCCAGTGTTACTGCGCCTGTGAAAGCGCTACCAAGGAAGGGTGCTGGCTAGCAACAGCTTTCAGTGCTGGCACTTTTCTTCTCTGAGCAATTGCTGGACGTTTGCAATTTCTCACCTGAGCTCTCTTTAGAGTGCGCGAGAGGATGAGAAGAAGATGAGGTGGCTAGGGAAGCCCAGAGCCCCACTGTTCTTAGGCCTACAAAAGCGCTTCCAAGGAAGGGTGCTGGCTAGCAAGAGCTTTCAGTGCTGGCATTTTTCATCTCGGAGCAATTGCTCCACGTTTGCAATTTCTCAGCTCGTGTCTACGAGACGGAAAGAGAATGACCATGACGTTTGGTGGCTAGAGAAGCGCAAAGCCCCAGTGTTACTGCACCTGTGAAAGCGCTTCCAAGGAAGGGTGCTGGCTAGCAAGAGCTTTCAGTGCTGGCACTTTTCATCTCTGAGCAATTGCTCGACGTTTGCAATTTCTCAGCTCATGTCTACGAGACGGAAAGAGAAGGACCGTGACGTTTGGTGGCTAGAGAAGCGCAAAGCCCCAGTGTTACTGCGCCTGTGAAAGTGCTTCCAAGGAAGGGTGCTGGCTAGCAAGAGCTTTCAGTGCTGGCACTTTTCATCTCTGAGCAATTGCTCGACGTTTGCAATTTCTCACCTGAGCTCTCTTTAGAGTGCGCGAGAGGATGAGCAGAAGATGAGGTGGCTAGAGAAGCCCAGAGCCCCAGTGTTCTTAGGCCTACAAAAGCGCTTCCAAGGAAGGGTGCTGGCTAGCAACAGCTTTCAGTGCTGGCACTTTTCATCTCTGAGCAATTGCTCGACGTTTGCAATTTCTCAGCTCGTGTCTACGAGACGGAAAGAGAATGACCGTGACGTTTGGTGGCTAGAGAAGCGCAAAGCCCCAGTGTTGCTGCGCCTGTGAAAGCGCTTCCAAGGAAGGGTGCTGGCTAGCAACAGCTTTCAGTGCTGGCACTTTTCATCTCTGAGCAATTGCTGGACGTTTGCAATTTCTCACCTGAGCTCTCTTTAGAGTGCGCGCGAGGATGAGCAGAAGATGAGGTGGCTAGAGAAGCCCAGAGCCCCAGTGTTCTTAGGCCTACAAAAGCGCTTCCAAGGAAGGGTGCTGGCTAGCAACAGCTTTCAGTGCTGGCACTTTTCATCTCGGAGCAATTGCTGGACGTTTGCAATTTCTCAGCTCGTGTCTACGAGACGGAAAGAGAAGGACCGTGACGTTTGGTGGCTAGAGAAGCGCAAAGCCCCAGTGTTGCTGCGCCTGTGAAAGCGCTTCCAAGGAAGGGTGCTGGCTAGCAACAGCTTTCAGTGCTGGCACTTTTCATCTCTGAGCAATTGCTCGACGTTTGTAATTTCTCAGCTCGTGTCTACGAGACGGAAAGAGAATGACCGTGACGTTTGGTGGGTAGAGAAGCGCAAAGCCCCAGTGTTGCTGCGCCTGTGAAAGCGCTTCCAAGGAAGGGTGCTGGCTAGCAAGAGCTTTCAGTGCTGGCACTTTTCATCTCTGAGCAATTGCTCGACGTTTGCAATTTCTCACCTGAGCTCTCTTTAGAGTGTGCGAGAGGATGAGCAGAAGATGAGGTGGTTAGAGAAGCCCAGAGCCCCAGTGTTCTTAGGCCTACAAAAGCGCTTCCAAGGAAGGGTGCTGGCTAGCAACAGCTTTCAGTGCTGGCACTTTTCATCTCTGAGCAATTGCTGGACGTTTGCAATTTCTCAGCTCGTGTCTACGAGACGGAAAGAGAAGGACCGTGACGTTTGGTGCGTATAGAAGCGCAAAGCCCCAGTGTTGCTGCGCCTGTGAAAGCGCTTCCAAGGAAGGGTGCTGGCTAGCAAGAGCTTTCAGTGCTGGCACTTTTCATCTCTGAGCAATTGCTCGACGTTTGCAATTTCTCACCTGAGCTCTCTTTAGAGTGCGCGAGAGGATGAGAAGAAGATGAGGTGGCTAGGGAAGCCCAGAGCCCCAGTGTTCTTAGGCCTACAAAAGCGCTTCCAAGGAAGGGTGCTGGCTAGCAACAGCTTTCAGTGCTGGCACTTTTCATCTCAGAGCAATTGCTCGACGTTTGCAATTTCTCAGCTCATGTCTACGAGACGGAAAGAGAATGACCATGACGTTTGGTGGCTAGAGAAGCGCAAAGCCCCAGTGTTACTGCACCTGTGAAAGCGCTTCCAAGGAAGGGTGCTGGCTAGCAACAGCTTTCAGTGCTGGCACTTTTCATCTCTGAGCAATTGCTCGACGTTTGCAATTTCTCAGCTCGTGTCTACGAGACGGAAAGAGAAGGACCGTGACGTTTGGTGGCTAGAGAAGCGCAAAGCCCCAGTGTTACTGCGCCTGTGAAAGTGCTTCCAAGGAAGGGTGCTGGCTAGCAAGAGCTTTCAGTGCTGGCACTTTTCATCTCTGAGCAATTGCTCGACGTTTGCAATTTCTCACCTGAGCTCTCTTTAGAGTGCGCGAGAGGATGAGCAGAAGATGAGGTGGCTAGAGAAGCCCAGAGCCCCAGTGTTCTTAGGCCTACAAAAGCGCTTCCAAGGAAGGGTGCTGGCTAGCAAGAGCTTTCAGTGCTGGCACTTTTCATCTCGGAGCAATTGCTCGACGTTTGCAATTTCTCAGCTCGTGTCTACGAGACGGAAAGAGAAGGACCGTGACGTTTGGTGGCTAGAGAAGCGCAAAGCCCCAGTGTTGCTGCGCCTGTGAAAGCGCTTCCAAGGAAGGGTGCTGGCTAGCAACAGCTTTCAGTGCTGGCACTTTTCATCTCTGAGCAATTGCTGGACGTTTGCAATTTCTCACCTGAGCTCTCTTTAGAGTGCGCGAGAGGATGAGCAGAAGATGAGGTGGCTAGAGAAGCCCAGAGCCCCACTGTTCTTAGGCCTACAAAAGCGCTTCCAAGGAAGGGTGCTGGCTAGCAAGAGCTTTCAGTGCTGGCACTTTTCATCTCTGAGCAATTGCTCAACGTTTGCAATTTCTCAGCTCGTGTCTACGAGACGGAAAGAGAAGGACCGTGACGTTTGGTGGCTAGAGAAGCGCAAAGCCCCAGTGTTGCTGCGCCTGTGAAAGCGCTTCCAAGGAAGGGTGCTGGCTAGCAAGAGCTTTCAGTGCTGGCACTTTTCATCTCTGAGCAATTGCTCGACGTTTGCAATTTCTCAGCTCGTGTCTACGAGACGGAAAGAGAAGGACCGTGACTTTTGGTGGGTAGAGAAGCGCAAAGCCCCAGTGTTGCTGCGCCTGTGAAAGCGCTTCCAAGGAAGGGTGCTGGCTAGCAAGAGCTTTCAGTGCTGGCACTTTTCATCTCTGAGCAATTGCTCGACGTTTGCAATTTCTCACCTGAGCTCTCTTTAGAATGCGCGAGAGGATGAGCAGAAGATGAGGTGGCTAGAGAAGCCCAGAGCCCCACTGTTCTTAGGCCTACAAAAGCGCTTCCAAGGAAGGGTGCTGGCTAGCAAGAGCTTTCAGTGCTGGCACTTTTCATCTCTGAGCAATTGCTCCACGTTTGCAATTTCTCAGCTCGTGTCTACGAGACGGAAAGAGAAGGACCGTGACGCTTGGTGCGTATAGAAGCGCAAAGCCCCAGTGTTGCTGTGCCTGTGAAAGCGCTTCCAAGGAAGGGTGCTGGCTAGCAAGAGCTTTCAGTGCTGGCACTTTTCATCTCTGAGCAATTGCTCGACGTTTGCAATTTCTCAGCTCGTGTCTGCGAGGCGGAAAGAGAATGAGCGTGACGTTTGGTGCGTATAGAAGCGCAAAGCCCCAGTGTTGCTGCGCCTGTGAAAGCGCTTCCAAGGAAGGGTGCTGGCTAGCAAGAGCTTTCAGTGCTGGCACTTTTCATCTCTGAGCAATTGCTCGACGTTTGCAATTTCTCACCTGAGCTCTCTTTAGAGTGCGCGAGAGGATGAGCAGAAGATGAGGTGGCTAGAGAAGCCCAGAGCCCCAGTGTTCTTAGGCCTACAAAAGCGCTTCCAAGGAAGGGTGCTGGCTAGCAAGAGCTTTCAGTGCTGGCACTTTTCATCTCTGAGCAATTGCTCGACGTTTGCAATTTCTCAGCTCGTGTCTACGAGACGGAAAGAGAAGGACCGTGACATTTGGTGCGTATAGAAGCGCAAAGCCCCAGTGTTGCTGCGCCTGTGAAAGCGCTTCCAAGGAAGGGTGCTGGCTAGCAACAGCTTTCAGTGCTGGCACTTTTCATCTCTGAGCAATTGCTCGACGTTTGCAATTTCTCACCTGAGATCTCTTTAGAGTGCGCGAGAGGATGAGCAGAAGATGAGGTGGCTAGAGAAGCCCAGAGCCCCAGTGTTCTTAGGCCTACAAAAGCGCTTCCAAGGAAGGGTGCTGGCTAGCAAGAGCTTTCAGTGCTGGCACTTTTCATCTCTGAGCAATTGCTCGACGTTTGCAATTTCTCAGCTCGTGTCTACGAGACGGAAAGAGAAGGACCGTGACTTTTGGTGGGTAGAGAAGTGCAAAGCCCCAGTGTTGCTGCGCCTGTGAAAGCGCTTCCAAGGAAGGGTGCTGGCTAGCAAGAGCTTTCAGTGCTGGCACTTTTCATCTCTGAGCAATTGCTCGACGTTTGCAATTTCTCAGCTCGTGTCTACGAGACGGAAAGAGAAGGACCGTGATGTTTGGTGGCTAGAGAAGCGCAAAGCCCCAGTGTTGCTGCGCCTGTGAAAGCGCTTCCAAGGAAGGGTGCTGGCTAGCAACAGCTTTCAGTGCTGGCACTTTTCTTCTCTGAGCAATTGCTCGACGTTTGCAATTTCTCACCTGAGCTCTCTTTAGAGTGCGCGATAGGATGAGAAGA
Source organism: Sarcoramphus papa (assembly GCA_037962945.1). Taxonomy (NCBI): domain Eukaryota; kingdom Metazoa; phylum Chordata; class Aves; order Accipitriformes; family Cathartidae; genus Sarcoramphus; species Sarcoramphus papa. The sequence continues at coordinate 11,896 of JBBMRM010000089.1, forward strand.
AGATGAGGTGGCTAGGGAAGCCCAGAGCCCCAGTGTTCTTAGGCCTACAAAAGCGCTTCCAAGGAAGGGTGCTGGCTAGCAAGAGCTTTCAGTGCTGGCACTTTTCATCTCGGAGCAATTGCTGGACGTTTGCAATTTCTCAGCTCGTGTCTACGAGACGGAAAGAGAATGACCATGACGTTTGGTGGGTAGAGAAGCGCAAAGCCCCAGTGTTACTGCGCCTGTGAAAGCGCTTCCAAGGAAGGGTGCTGGCTAGCAAGAGCTTTCAGTGCTGGCACTTTTCATCTCTGAGCAATTGCTCGACGTTTGCAATTTCTCAGCTCATGTCTACGAGACGGAAAGAGAAGGACCGTGACGTTTGGTGGCTAGAGAAGCGCAAAGCCCCAGTGTTACTGCGCCTGTGAAAGTGCTTCCAAGGAAGGGTGCTGGCTAGCAAGAGCTTTCAGTGCTGGCACTTTTCATCTCTGAGCAATTGCTCGACGTTTGCAATTTCTCACCTGAGCTCTCTTTAGAGTGCGCGAGAGGATGAGCAGAAGATGAGGTGGCTAGAGAAGCCCAGAGCCCCAGTGTTCTTAGGCCTACAAAAGCGCTTCCAAGGAAGGGTGCTGGCTAGCAAGAGCTTTCAGGGCTGGCACTTTTCATCTCTGAGCAATTGCTCGACGTTTGCAATTTCTCAGCTCGTGTCTAGGAGACGGAAAGAGAAGGACCGTGACGTTTGGTGCGTATAGAAGCGCAAAGCCCCAGTGTTGCTGCGCCTGTGAAAGCGCTTCCAAGGAAGGCTGCTGGATAGCAACAGCTTTCAGTGCTGGCACTTTTCATCTCTGAGCAATTGCTCGACGTTTGCAATTTCTCACCTGAGCTCTCTTTAGAGTGCGCGCGAGGATGAGCAGAAGATGAGGTGGCTAGAGAAGCCCAGAGCCCCACTGTTCTTAGGCCTACAAAAGCGCTTCCAAGGAAGGGTGCTGGCTAGCAACAGCTTTCAGTGCTGGCACTTTTCATCTCTGAGCAATTGCTCGACGTTTGCAATTTCTCAGCTCGTGTCTACGAGACGGAAAGAGAAGGACCGTGACGTTTGGTGGCTAGAGAAGCGCAAAGCCCCAGTGTTGCTGCGCCTGTGAAAGCGCTTCCAAGGAAGGGTGCTGGCTAGCAACAGCTTTCAGTGCTGGCACTTTTCATCTCTGAGCAATTGCTCGACGTTTGCAATTTCTCACCTGAGCTCTCTTTAGAGTGCGCGAGAGGATGAGAAGAAGATGAGGTGGCTAGGGAAGCCCAGAGCCCCAGTGTTCTTAGGCCTACAAAAGCGCTTCCAAGGAAGGGTGCTGGCTAGCAACAGCTTTCAGTGCTGGCACTTTTCATCTCGGAGCAATTGCTGGACGTTTGCAATTTCTCAGCTCGTGTCTACGAGACGGAAAGAGAATGACCATGACGTTTGGTGGGTAGAGAAGCGCAAAGCCCCAGTGTTACTGCGCCTGTGAAAGCGCTTCCAAGGAAGGGTGCTGGCTAGCAAGAGCTTTCAGTGCTGGCACTTTTCATCTCTGAGCAATTGCTCGACGTTTGCAATTTCTCAGCTCATGTCTACGAGACGGAAAGAGAAGGACCGTGACGTTTGGTGGGTAGAGAAGCGCAAAGCCCCAGTGTTACTGCGCCTGTGAAAGTGCTTCCAAGGAAGGGTGCTGGCTAGCAAGAGCTTTCAGTGCTGGCACTTTTCATCTCTGAGCAATTGCTCGACGTTTGCAATTTCTCACCTGAGCTCTCTTTAGAGTGCGCGAGAGGATGAGCAGAAGATGAGGTGGCTAGAGAAGCCCAGAGCCCCAGTGTTCTTAGGCCTACAAAAGCGCTTCCAAGGAAGGGGGCTGGCTAGCAAGAGCTTTCAGGGCTGGCACTTTTCATCTCTGAGCAATTGCTCGACGTTTGCAATTTCTCAGCTCGTGTCTAGGAGACGGAAAGAGAAGGACCGTGACGTTTGGTGCGTATAGAAGCGCAAAGCCCCAGTGTTGCTGCGCCTGTGAAAGCGCTTCCAAGGAAGGCTGCTGGCTAGCAACAGCTTTCAGTGCTGGCACTTTTCATCTCTGAGCAATTGCTGGACGTTTGCAATTTCTCACCTGAGCTCTCTTTAGAGTGCGCGAGAGGATGAGCAGAAGATGAGGTGGCTAGAGAAGCCCAGAGCCCCACTGTTCTTAGGCCTACAAAAGCGCTTCCAAGGAAGGGTGCTGGCTAGCAAGAGCTTTCAGTGCTGGCACTTTTCATCTCTGAGCAATTGCTCAACGTTTGCAATTTCTCAGCTCGTGTCTACGAGACGGAAAGAGAAGGACCGTGACGTTTGGTGGCTAGAGAAGCGCAAAGCCCCAGTGTTGCTGCGCCTGTGAAAGCGCTTCCAAGGAAGGGTGCTGGCTAGCAAGAGCTTTCAGTGCTGGCACTTTTCATCTCTGAGCAATTGCTCGACGTTTGCAATTTCTCACCTGAGCTCTCTTTAGAATGCGCGAGAGGATGAGCAGAAGATGAGGTGGCTAGAGAAGCCCAGAGCCCCACTGTTCTTAGGCCTACAAAAGCGCTTCCAACGAAGGGTGCTGGCTAGCAAGAGCTTTCAGTGCTGGCACTTTTCATCTCGGAGCAATTGCTGGACGTTTGCAATTTCTCAGCTCGTGTCTACGAGACGGAAAGAGAAGGACCGTGACGCTTGGTGCGTATAGAAGCGCAAAGCCCCAGTGTTGCTGTGCCTGTGAAAGCGCTTCCAAGGAAGGGTGCTGGCTAGCAAGAGCTTTCAGTGCTGGCACTTTTCATCTCTGAGCAATTGCTCGACGTTTGCAATTTCTCAGCTCGTGTCTGCGAGGCGGAAAGAGAATGAGCGTGACGTTTGGTGCGTATAGAAGCGCAAAGCCCCAGTGTTGCTGCGCCTGTGAAAGCGCTTCCAAGGAAGGGTGCTGGCTAGCAAGAGCTTTCAGTGCTGGCACTTTTCATCTCTGAGCAATTGCTCGACGTTTGCAATTTCTCACCTGAGCTCTCTTTAGAGTGCGCGAGAGGATGAGCAGAAGATGAGGTGGCTAGAGAAGCCCAGAGCCCCAGTGTTCTTAGGCCTACAAAAGCGCTTCCAAGGAAGGGTGCTGGCTAGCAAGAGCTTTCAGTGCTGGCACTTTTCATCTCTGAGCAATTGCTCGACGTTTGCAATTTCTCAGCTCGTGTCTACGAGACGGAAAGAGAAGGACCGTGACATTTGGTGCGTATAGAAGCGCAAAGCCCCAGTGTTGCTGCGCCTGTGAAAGCGCTTCCAAGGAAGGGTGCTGGCTAGCAACAGCTTTCAGTGCTGGCACTTTTCATCTCTGAGCAATTGCTCGACGTTTGCAATTTCTCACCTGAGATCTCTTTAGAGTGCGCGAGAGGATGAGCAGAAGATGAGGTGGCTAGAGAAGCCCAGAGCCCCAGTGTTCTTAGGCCTACAAAAGCGCTTCCAAGGAAGGGTGCTGGCTAGCAACAGCTTTCAGTGCTGGCACTTTTCATCTCTGAGCAATTGCTCGACGTTTGCAATTTCTCAGCTCGTGTCTACGAGACGGAAAGAGAAGGACCGTGACTTTTGGTGGGTAGAGAAGTGCAAAGCCCCAGTGTTGCTGCGCCTGTGAAAGCGCTTCCAAGGAAGGGTGCTGGCTAGCAAGAGCTTTCAGTGCTGGCACTTTTCATCTCTGAGCAATTGCTCGACGTTTGCAATTTCTCAGCTCGTGTCTACGAGACGGAAAGAGAAGGACCGTGATGTTTGGTGGCTAGAGAAGCGCAAAGCCCCAGTGTTGCTGCGCCTGTGAAAGCGCTTCCAAGGAAGGGTGCTGGCTAGCAACAGCTTTCAGTGCTGGCACTTTTCATCTCTGAGCAATTGCTCGACGTTTGCAATTTCTCACCTGAGCTCTCTTTAGAGTGCGCGCGAGGATGAGCAGAAGATGAGGTGGCTAGAGAAGCCCAGAGCCCCACTGTTCTTAGGCCTACAAAAGCGCTTCCAAGGAAGGGTGCTGGCTAGCAACAGCTTTCAGTGCTGGCACTTTTCATCTCTGAGCAATTGCTCGACGTTTGCAATTTCTCAGCTCGTGTCTACGAGACGGAAAGAGAAGGACCGTGACGTTTGGTGGCTAGAGAAGCGCAAAGCCCCAGTGTTGCTGCGCCTGTGAAAGCGCTTCCAAGGAAGGGTGCTGGCTAGCAACAGCTTTCAGTGCTGGCACTTTTCATCTCTGAGCAATTGCTCGACGTTTGCAATTTCTCACCTGAGCTCTCTTTAGAGTGCGCGAGAGGATGAGAAGAAGATGAGGTGGCTAGGGAAGCCCAGAGCCCCAGTGTTCTTAGGCCTACAAAAGCGCTTCCAAGGAAGGGTGCTGGCTAGCAACAGCTTTCAGTGCTGGCACTTTTCATCTCGGAGCAATTGCTGGACGTTTGCAATTTCTCAGCTCGTGTCTACGAGACGGAAAGAGAATGACCATGACGTTTGGTGGGTAGAGAAGCGCAAAGCCCCAGTGTTACTGCGCCTGTGAAAGCGCTTCCAAGGAAGGGTGCTGGCTAGCAAGAGCTTTCAGTGCTGGCACTTTTCATCTCTGAGCAATTGCTCGACGTTTGCAATTTCTCAGCTCATGTCTACGAGACGGAAAGAGAAGGACCGTGACGTTTGGTGGGTAGAGAAGCGCAAAGCCCCAGTGTTACTGCGCCTGTGAAAGTGCTTCCAAGGAAGGGTGCTGGCTAGCAAGAGCTTTCAGTGCTGGCACTTTTCATCTCTGAGCAATTGCTCGACGTTTGCAATTTCTCACCTGAGCTCTCTTTAGAGTGCGCGAGAGGATGAGCAGAAGATGAGGTGGGTAGAGAAGCCCAGAGCCCCAGTGTTCTTAGGCCTACAAAAGCGCTTCCAAGGAAGGGGGCTGGCTAGCAAGAGCTTTCAGGGCTGGCACTTTTCATCTCTGAGCAATTGCTCGACGTTTGCAATTTCTCAGCTCGTGTCTAGGAGACGGAAAGAGAAGGACCGTGACGTTTGGTGCGTATAGAAGCGCAAAGCCCCAGTGTTGCTGCGCCTGTGAAAGCGCTTCCAAGGAAGGCTGCTGGCTAGCAACAGCTTTCAGTGCTGGCACTTTTCATCTCTGAGCAATTGCTGGACGTTTGCAATTTCTCACCTGAGCTCTCTTTAGAGTGCGCGAGAGGATGAGCAGAAGATGAGGTGGCTAGAGAAGCCCAGAGCCCCACTGTTCTTAGGCCTACAAAAGCGCTTCCAAGGAAGGGTGCTGGCTAGCAAGAGCTTTCAGTGCTGGCACTTTTCATCTCTCAGCAATTGCTCAACGTTTGCAATTTCTCAGCTCGTGTCTACGAGACGGAAAGAGAAGGACCGTGACGTTTGGTGGCTAGAGAAGCGCAAAGCCCCAGTGTTGCTGCGCCTGTGAAAGCGCTTCCAAGGAAGGGTGCTGGCTAGCAAGAGCTTTCAGTGCTGGCACTTTTCATCTCTGAGCAATTGCTCGACGTTTGCAATTTCTCAGCTCGTGTCTACGAGACGGAAAGAGAAGGACCGTGACTTTTGGTGGGTAGAGAAGCGCAAAGCCCCAGTGTTGCTGCGCCTGTGAAAGCGCTTCCAAGGAAGGGTGCTGGCTAGCAAGAGCTTTCAGTGCTGGCACTTTTCATCTCTGAGCAATTGCTCGACGTTTGCAATTTCTCACCTGAGCTCTCTTTAGAGTGCGCGAGAGGATGAGCAGAAGATGAGGTGGCTAGAGAAGCCCAGAGCCCCACTGTTCTTAGGCCTACAAAAGCGCTTCCAAGGAAGGGTGCTGGCTAGCAAGAGCTTTCAGTGCTGGCACTTTTCATCTCGGAGCAATTGCTGGACGTTTGCAATTTCTCAGCTCGTGTCTACGAGACGGAAAGAGAAGGACCGTGACGCTTGGTGCGTATAGAAGCGCAAAGCCCCAGTGTTGCTGTGCCTGTGAAAGCGCTTCCAAGGAAGGGTGCTGGCTAGCAAGAGCTTTCAGTGCTGGCACTTTTCATCTCTGAGCAATTGCTCGACGTTTGCAATTTCTCAGCTCGTGTCTGCGAGACGGAAAGAGAATGAGCGTGACGTTTGGTGCGTATAGAAGCGCAAAGCCCCAGTGTTGCTGCGCCTGTGAAAGCGCTTCCAAGGAAGGGTGCTGGCTAGCAAGAGCTTTCAGTGCTGGCACTTTTCATCTCTGAGCAATTGCTCGACGTTTGCAATTTCTCACCTGAGCTCTCTTTAGAGTGCGCGAGAGGATGAGCAGAAGATGAGGTGGCTAGAGAAGCCCAGAGCCCCAGTGTTCTTAGGCCTACAAAAGCGCTTCCAAGGAAGGGTGCTGGCTAGCAAGAGCTTTCAGTGCTGGCACTTTTCATCTCTGAGCAATTGCTCGACGTTTGCAATTTCTCAGCTCGTGTCTACGAGACGGAAAGAGAAGGACCGTGACATTTGGTGCGTATAGAAGCGCAAAGCCCCAGTGTTGCTGCGCCTGTGAAAGCGCTTCCAAGGAAGGGTGCTGGCTAGCAACAGCTTTCAGTGCTGGCACTTTTCATCTCTGAGCAATTGCTCGACGTTTGCAATTTCTCACCTGAGATCTCTTTAGAGTGCGCGAGAGGATGAGCAGAAGATGAGGTGGCTAGAGAAGCCCAGAGCCCCAGTGTTCTTAGGCCTACAAAAGCGCTTCCAAGGAAGGGTGCTGGCTAGCAAGAGCTTTCAGTGCTGGCACTTTTCATCTCTGAGCAATTGCTCGACCTTTGCAATTTCTCAGCTCGTGTCTACGAGACGGAAAGAGAAGGACCGTGACTTTTGGTGGGTAGAGAAGTGCAAAGCCCCAGTGTTGCTGCGCCTGTGAAAGCGCTTCCAAGGAAGGGTGCTGGCTAGCAAGAGCTTTCAGTGCTGGCACTTTTCATCTCTGAGCAATTGCTCGACGTTTGCAATTTCTCAGCTCGTGTCTACGAGACGGAAAGAGAAGGACCGTGATGTTTGGTGGCTAGAGAAGCGCAAAGCCCCAGTGTTGCTGCGCCTGTGAAAGCGCTTCCAAGGAAGGGTGCTGGCTAGCAACAGCTTTCAGTGCTGGCACTTTTCTTCTCTGAGCAATTGCTCGACGTTTGCAATTTCTCACCTGAGCTCTCTTTAGAGTGCGCGATAGGATGAGAAGAAGATGAGGTGGCTAGGGAAGCCCAGAGCCCCAGTGTTCTTAGGCCTACAAAAGCGCTTCCAAGGAAGGGTGCTGGCTAGCAAGAGCTTTCAGTGCTGGCACTTTTCATCTCGGAGCAATTGCTGGACGTTTGCAATTTCTCAGCTCGTGTCTACGAGACGGAAAGAGAATGACCATGACGTTTGGTGGGTAGAGAAGCGCAAAGCCCCAGTGTTACTGCGCCTGTGAAAGCGCTTCCAAGGAAGGGTGCTGGCTAGCAAGAGCTTTCAGTGCTGGCACTTTTCATCTCTGAGCAATTGCTCGACGTTTGCAATTTCTCAGCTCATGTCTACGAGACGGAAAGAGAAGGACCGTGACGTTTGGTGGCTAGAGAAGCGCAAAGCCCCAGTGTTACTGCGCCTGTGAAAGTGCTTCCAAGGAAGGGTGCTGGCTAGCAAGAGCTTTCAGTGCTGGCACTTTTCATCTCTGAGCAATTGCTCGACGTTTGCAATTTCTCACCTGAGCTCTCTTTAGAGTGCGCGAGAGGATGAGCAGAAGATGAGGTGGCTAGAGAAGCCCAGAGCCCCAGTGTTCTTAGGCCTACAAAAGCGCTTCCAAGGAAGGGTGCTGGCTAGCAAGAGCTTTCAGTGCTGGCACTTTTCATCTCTGAGCAATTGCTCGACGTTTGCAATTTCTCAGCTCGTGTCTAGGAGACGGAAAGAGAAGGACCGTGACGTTTGGTGCGTATAGAAGCGCAAAGCCCCAGTGTTGCTGCGCCTGTGAAAGCGCTTCCAAGGAAGGCTGCTGGCTAGCAACAGCTTTCAGTGCTGGCACTTTTCATCTCTGAGCAATTGCTCGACGTTTGCAATTTCTCACCTGAGCTCTCTTTAGAGTGCGCGCGAGGATGAGCAGAAGATGAGGTGGCTAGAGAAGCCCAGAGCCCCACTGTTCTTAGGCCTACAAAAGCGCTTCCAAGGAAGGGTGCTGGCTAGCAACAGCTTTCAGTGCTGGCACTTTTCATCTCTGAGCAATTGCTCGACGTTTGCAATTTCTCAGCTCGTGTCTACGAGACGGAAAGAGAAGGACCGTGACGTTTGGTGGCTAGAGAAGCGCAAAGCCCCAGTGTTGCTGCGCCTGTGAAAGCGCTTCCAAGGAAGGGTGCTGGCTAGCAACAGCTTTCAGTGCTGGCACTTTTCATCTCTGAGCAATTGCTCGACGTTTGCAATTTCTCAGCTCGTGTCTACGAGACGGAAAGAGAAGGACCGTGACGTTTGGTGGCTAGAGAAGCGCAAAGCCCCAGTGTTACTGCGCCTGTGAAAGTGCTTCCAAGGAAGGGTGCTGGCTAGCAAGAGCTTTCAGTGCTGGCACTTTTCATCTCTGAGCAATTGCTCGACGTTTGCAATTTCTCAGCTCATGTCTACGAGACGGAAAGAGAAGGACCGTGACGTTTGGTGGGTAGAGAAGCGCAAAGCCCCAGTGTTACTGCGCCTGTGAAAGTGCTTCCAAGGAAGGGTGCTGGCTAGCAAGAGCTTTCAGTGCTGGCACTTTTCATCTCTGAGCAATTGCTCGACGTTTGCAATTTCTCACCTGAGCTCTCTTTAGAGTGCGCGAGAGGATGAGCAGAAGATGAGGTGGCTAGAGAAGCCCAGAGCCCCAGTGTTCTTAGGCCTACAAAAGCGCTTCCAAGGAAGGGTGCTGGCTAGCAACAGCTTTCAGTGCTGGCACTTTTCATCTCGGAGCAATTGCTCGACGTTTGCAATTTCTCAGCTCGTGTCTACGAGACGGAAAGAGAAGGACCGTGACGTTTGGTGGGTAGAGAAGCGCAAAGCCCCAGTGTTGCTGCGCCTGTGAAAGCGCTTCCAAGGAAGGGTGCTGGCTAGCAAGAGCTTTCAGTGCTGGCACTTTTCATCTCTGAGCAATTGCTCGACGTTTGCAATTTCTCAGCTCGTGTCTACGAGACGGAAAGAGAAGGACCGTGACGTTTGGTGGCTAGAGAAGCGCAAAGCCCCAGTGTTGCTGCGCCTGTGAAAGCGCTTCCAAGGAAGGGTGCTGGCTAGCAACAGCTTTCAGTGCTGGCACTTTTCTTCTCTGAGCAATTGCTGGACGTTTGCAATTTCTCACCTGAGCTCTCTTTAGAGTGCGCAATAGGATGAGAAGAAGATGAGGTGGGTAGAGAAGCCCAGAGCCCCAGTGTTCTTAGGCCTACAAAAGCGCTTCCAAGGAAGGGTGCTGGCTAGCAAGAGCTTTCAGTGCTGGCACTTTTCATCTCGGAGCAATTGCTGGACGTTTGCAATTTCTCAGCTCGTGTCTACGAGACGGAAAGAGAATGACCATGACGTTTGGTGGCTAGAGAAGCGCAAAGCCCCAGTGTTACTGCGCCTGTGAAAGCGCTTCCAAGGAAGGGTGCTGGCTAGCAAGAGCTTTCAGTGCTGGCACTTTTCATCTCTGAGCAATTGCTCGACGTTTGCAATTTCTCAGCT
>JBBMRM010000090.1:0-19507 GCA_037962945.1 Sarcoramphus papa
GCTCCTGGAGGACTTGGGGGGCTCATCGGGGTCTTGGAGGACTTGGGGGGGGCTCCTGGAGGACTCAAAGGGGTCTTTGGGGGGGGGTTGTGGGGGTGATGGGGGGGGGGGGGGGCGTTACCTGTGGGCGTGGCCGTGCAGGGGAGGGGCTGCGTGGGCGGGGCAGCTCCGCCCTCATCCTCCTCAACACCAGCTCCACGATCCGCCCCCGATCTTCGGCCGCCCCCGGACCCACCAATGGCAGCCAGGAGCCCAGCACCTACCGGGTGGGGTGGGCGGGGTTAAGGGGACCCAGGCATCCTGGGTGGGGGCACCCAGGTGGGTGGGTGGGTGGGGGGGGGGGGGGGGGGGCACCCAGGTAGGTGGGTGCTGACCTGGAGGATGTGCTCCCGCCCGTCGGGCCCCCGCACCGCCTCCACCCCGCAGATGTCGACGCCCCGAAGAGGCGGGCGCAGGCGTCCAGCCAACCGCGGTGCCTGGGGGGGGGGGGCGTGGCCTCGGTTAGCCACGCCCATAGCCTGAGGATATACACTCCCCCCCCCACCACCAGCTTGGCCACGCCTTCTTGTGCATGGGGATAACCCACACCACCGCCCCCCCCCCCTTTTAGAAACAGCCCCCCCCCCGCCATAGCCCCGCCCCCCAAGCCCCGCCCCTGTATCACAGCCACGCCCCCTCCTCAAAAAGCCCCACCCACCCAGCCACACCCTTTCACCCTAGCCCACACCCCTTTCCCCATAGCCCCAGTTCTTTCCTGTAGCCCCGCCCCTTCTCCATAGCCCCACCCCTTCTCCATAGCCCCACCCCTTCTCCATAGCCCCGCCCCTTCTCCATAGCCCCACCCCTTCCCCATAGCCCTGTCCCTTCAAGCCCCACCCCTTCTCCACAGCCCCACCCCTTCTCCACAGCCCCGCCCCTTAAATCAACCCCCGCCCCTTTCTGCGTAGCCCCACCCCCGTGACCTCCCCCCCTTTTTGAGGCCCCGCCCCATAACCACGCCCCTCGCGGGCAAGCCCCGCCCCCCTCACGCTCACCGTGGGCTGAGGGCCACCAGCTCCACCTGAGCCCCCTCCCCTGGGGGGTCCCCGGCCACCAGCGGCCACCTACGGGGGGGGGGGGACAGGGGGGGGGACCCCGGGGTCAGGGGGGCGTGTCCCCAGTGTCCCCCCAATGTCCCCAGTGTCCCCATGGCCCCCCAATGTCCCCCCCGGCCCCCCAATGTCCTCCCCGTCCTCCCAATGTCCCCAGTGTCCCCCCAATGTCCCCTGTGGCCCCCCCGTAGCCCCCCCAGTGTCCCCCTGTCCCCCCCATCCCCCCAATGTCCCCAGTGTGTCCCCAATGGCCCCCCAGGGCCCCCCAATGTCCCCCCCAGTGTCCCCCCTGTCCCCCCATGTCCCCCCCATCCTCCCAATGTCCCCAGTGCCCCCCCATGTCCCCCAATGTCCCCCCCGTCCCCCCAATGTCCTCCCTGTCCCCCCAATGTCCCCAGTGCCCCCCCAGCGTCCCCCCAATGTCCCCTGCGGCCCCCCCAATGTCCCCCTGTCCCCCCATGTCCCCCGCATCCTCCCAGTGTCCCCAGTGTCCCCCCATGGCCCCCCAATATCCCCCCCCATCCCCCCATGGCCCCCCTGTGTCCCCCCAATGTCCCTGTGGCCCCCCCCAGTCCCCCCCCGATGTCTCCCAGTCCCCCCAGTGACCCCCCCCAGTGTCCCCCAGTCCCTCCCAGTCCCTCCCAGTCCCTCCCAGTGCCCCCCCCCCCCCCTCACCGCAGGGCTCTGTCCTCCTCCCCGATCCGCTGCACCCGCAGGCGCTGGCTCCCCCCCGGCACGCCCTGCACCAGGGCCCCCGCCCGGGCCCCGCCCATGGCCCCCGCCACCGCCCCCAGCGCCTCCGCCGTCCCCACCCGCACCTGGGGGGGCGGGTGGGGACAACGTTAGACCCGCCCCCGGCCCCACCCACCCGGGCCACACCCACCCATACCCCGCCTCCCCCGAGTCCTACACCACACCACACCCCCCCCCCCTTCCATGGGGATTATCTGCACGCCCAGAGGCGGGGATGCTGCTAAGCCACGCCCACACAGGCCACGCCCCCCCGCGCTGGCCACGCCCCAGGCGGGCCGCGCCCCATCCGAGCCGCGCCCCATCCGAGCCACGCCCCATCCATAAATACCACCCCCTTACTGCCCCCCTCCGTGGGGACCCTGGCTGCGTCTGGGGGCGGGGAGAGTGCTAAGCCACGCCCCCACGTGGGCCCCACCCTAGAGGCCTCACCCAAGCAGGCCACGCCCCCACTGGCCACGCCCCCTCCCGGGGTTGCCCCCCCCCCCCCATAGGGCCCATCTTCCTCCCTGCCCCCCAACATGCATATGTGGGGGTGGGGACACTATGAGGCCCCACCCACTTGAGGCCCCGCCCCCGTTCAGGGTCTCTCCCACCCTCGGTGGGCCCCACCCCATAAGCCCGCCCACCTTAGCCCGTACTCCACGCCCACACGTGCTGTGTCCCCTGGGCCACGCCCCCCCCTCAAGACCACACCCCCCCCGAGGGTTCCTCACGGGCAGGGAGGGGCGGGGCTTGGGGAAGGGGCGGTGTCTGTAGGTGGGGCGGGGCTTGGAAGGGGGTGGGGCAGGGAGGGGGCGGGGCCTGACCTTGCCCACCCCGGCGGGGGCGGGGCTGAGCATCACCGTCATGGGGAAGGTGGGGGCCGCCAGCTGGGGGAGCCCCCAGTTACACCAGTGCTCCCAGTCACCTCCCAGTTCCACCCAGTTACCCCCCCAGTCACCTCCCAGTGACCCCCAGTCACCCTCCCAGTCACATGCCAGTGCCTCCCAGTTACCCGCCAGTCACCCCCAGTCACTTCCCAGTGCCCCCAGTCACCTCCCAGTCACCTCCCAGCACCTCCCAGTGACTCCCAGTCCCCTCCCAGCACCTCCCAGTCCCCTCCAGCACCTCCTAGTGCCCTCCCAGTGCCTCCCAATCCCCTTCCAGTCCATCCCAGTACCTGCCAGTTCCCCCCAGTCGCTCCCACTGCCTCCCAATCTGCTCCCAGTTCCTTCCCAGTCCATCCCAGTGCCTCCCAGTCCGCTCCAATCACCTCCCAGTGCCCTCCCAGTGCCCTCCCAGTGCTCACCAGTCCGCGGGGGCGGTTGCAGAAGCGCTGTGGGACCAGGGGAAAGGCCTCGGGGCCCAGTTCCCGCTGCAGCCGTGCCAACTGGGCAAACTGGGAGCACTGGGAATGTCGGGGGGAGGACACGACAGCCCTGCCCAGCGCTCCCAGTCTGCCCCAGTATCCTTCCCAGTGCCTCCCAGTACACTCCAATCTCTCCCAGTACGCCCACCATCCCTCCCAGTGCAGCCAGTATCCCTCCCAGTGTCCTCCCAGTCCCTCCCAGCCCCACCAGTCACCTCCTAGTCGCCTCCCAGTGTCCCCCCAGTCACCTCCCAGTGCCTCCCAGTTACCTCCCAGTGCCCTCCCAGTCACCTCTGGGTTCCCCCAGTCGCCTCCCAGTGCCTCCCAGTGCCCACCCAGTCCCCGCAGTTACCTCCCAGCACCCACCCCGTACCTTCCCAGTCCCTCCCAGTTCCCCCCAGTTACCTCCCAGTGCCCCCCATCGCCTCCCAATGCCCCCCAGTCACCTGCCAGCACCCACCCCAATGCCCTCCCAGTCCCCCCCCAGCGCCCTCCCAGTCCCTCCCAGTGCCCCCAGTTGCTTCCCAGTTTCTCTCAGTCCCTCCCTGCTACCTCCCAGTGCCCCCCAGTTGCCTCCCAGTGCCCCCAGTCCCCTCCCACTCCTCTCCCAGTGCCTTCCCAGTCCCAGCAGTCACTCCCAGTCCCCTCCCAGTCCCCCCAATTGCCTCCCAGTGCCCTCCAGTCCCCTCCCAGTGCCCCCAGGTTGCCTCCCAGTCCCCTCCCAGTGCCCCCAGTTGCCTACCAGTGCCCCCCAGCCACCTCCCAGTCCCTCCAGTCACTCCCAGTGCCCTCCCAGTCCCCTCCCAGCCCTTCCAGTGCCCTCCCAGTGCCCTCCCAGCCCTCTCCCAGTTCCCCCAGTTGCCTCCCAGTGCCCCCCAGTCCCCTCCCAGTCCATCCAGTCCCTCCAGTCCCTCCCAGTGCCCTCCCAGTGCCCTCCCAGTGCCTCCAGTCCCTCCCAATCCCCTCCCAGTGCCCTCCAATCCCCTCCCAGTGCCCTCCCAGTCCCTCCCAGTGCCCTCCCAGTCCCCTCCCAGTGCCCTCCAGTCCCTCCAGTCCCTCCCAGTGCCCTCCCAGTGCCCCTCCAATCCCCTCCCAGTGCCCTCCAATCCCTCCCAGTCCCTCCAGTCCCCTCCCAGTCCCCTCCAATCCCCTCCCAGTCCCTCCAGTCTCCTCCCAGTGCCCTCCCAGTCCCTCCAGTCCCTCCCAGTGCCCTCCCAGTGCCCTCCAATCCCCTCCCAGTGCCCTCCAATCCCCTCCCAGTCCCTCCAATCCCCTCCCAGTCCCCTCCAATCCCCTCCCAGTCCCTCCAGTCTCCTCCCAGTGCCCTCCCAGTCCCTCCAGTCCCTCCCAGTGCCCTCCCAGTGCCCTCCAATCCCCTCCCAGTGCCCTCCAATCCCCTCCCAGTGCCCTCCAATCCCCTCCCAGTCCCCTCCAATCCCCTCCCAGTCCCCTCCAATCCCCTCCCAGTGCCCTCCCAGTCCTCCCAGTGCCCTCCAATCCCCTCCCAGTCCCCTCCAATCCCCTCCCAGTCCCTCCAGTCCCCTCCCAGTGCCCTCCCAGTCCCTCCAGTCCCTCCAGTCCCTCCCAGGTCCCTCCCGTGCCCTCCAATCCCCTCCCAGTCCCTCCCAGTCCCTCCCAGTGCCCTCCAATCCCCTCCCAGTGCCCTCCAATCCCCTCCCAGTCCCCTCCAGTCCCCTCCCAGTGCCCTCCCAGTCCCCTCCCAGCGCCCCACGCACCAGGCAGGGGGGGTGGGCGAAGGCGTAGAGGGCGGGGAGGGGGTCGGTGCTGGGGACCCCCCCAGGTGCAGCCCCAGCAGCAGCCGCCGGGGGGCGCCCTCGGCCCCGCCCTCCGGCCGCTCCCGCACCAGCACGAAGTCGGGCCGCACCCGCCTATTGGGCGGGCGGGGTCAGGGGGGCGGGGTCGGGGGGGGGGCGGGGGCCCCGCCCTCACACACCCACACCCACACCCAAATATAGACCGTTACCCCCCCCCCCCCCAAGTCACACACACACACAGAGCCGGCACCCCAAAATGGCGCCCTGCACCCCGAAACTGCCTCTGGTAACCTAAAATGGCGCCCTGCACCCCAAAATGGCAGCCCTGCACCCCGAAACTGCCTCTGGTAACCTAAAATGGCGCCCTGCACCCCAAAATGGCAGCCCTGCACCCCAAAACTGCCTCTGGTAACCTAAAATGGCGCCCTGCACCCCAAAATGGCAGCCCTGCACCCCGAAACTGCCTCTGGTAACCTAAAATGGCGCCCTGCACCCCAAAATGGCACCCTGCACCCCAAAATGGCAGCCCTGCACCCCGAAACTGCCTCTGGTAACCTAAAATGGCGCCCTGCACCCCAAAAATGGCAGCCCTGCACCCCAAAATGGCAGCCCCGCACCCCGAAACTGCCTCCGGCACCCTAAAATGGCGTCCTGCACCCCAAAACTGCCTCTGGTAACCTAAAATGGCGCCCTGCACCCCAAAATGGCGCCCTGCACCCCAAAATGGCAGCCCTGCACCCCGAAACTGCCTCTGGTAACCTAAAATGGCGCCCTGCACCCCAAAATGGCAGCCCTGCACCCCGAAACTGCCTCTGGTAACCTAAAATGGCGCCCTGCACCCCAAAATGGTGCCCTGCACCCCAAAATGGCAGCCCCGCACCCTAAAATGGCAGCCCTGCACCCCAAAACTGCCTCCGGCACCCTAAAATGGCGCCCTGCACCCCAAAATGGCAGCCCCGCACCCCGAAACTGCCTCCGGCTCCCTAAAATGGCGCCCTGCACCCCAAAATGGCGCCCTGCACCCCAAAATGGCAGCCCTGCACCCCGAAACTGCCTCCGGCACCCTAAAATGGCGTCCTGCACCCCAAAACTGCCTCTGGTAACCTAAAATGGTGCCCTGCACACCAAAATGGCGCCCTGCACCCCGAAATGGCAGCCCTGCACCCCAAAAGTCTCTCCAGCACCCCAAAAAGGCACCCTGCACCCCAAAAGTCTCTCCAGCACCTTAAAATGGCAGCCCCGCACCCCAAAACTGCCTCCGGCACCCCAAAATGGCACCCTGCACCCCAAAATGGCGCCCTGCACCCCAAATGGCAGCCCTGCACCCCAAAACTGCCTCTGGTAACCTAAAATGGCGCCCTGCACCCCAAAATGGCAGCCCTGCACCCCAAAACTGCCTCTGGTAACCTAAAATGGCGCCCTGCACCCTAAAATGGCAGCCCTGCACCCCAAAACTGCCTCCGGCACCCCAAAATGGCGCCCTGCACCCCGAAACTGCCTCCGGCACCCCAAAATGCAGCCCCGCACCCCAAAATGGCAGCCCCGCACCCTGAAACTGCCTCCGGCTCCCTAAAATGGCGTCCTGCACCCCAAAATGGCAGCCCTGCACCCCGAAACTGCCTCTGGTAACCTAAAATGGCGCCCTGCACCCCAAAATGGCGCCCTGAACCCCAAAATGGCAGCCCCGCACCCGAAACTGCCTCCGGCACCCTAAAATGGCGCCCTGCACCCCAAAATGGCGCCCTGCACCCCAAAATGGCAGCCCCGCACCCCGAAACTGCCTCCGGCACCCCAAAATGGCACCCTGCACCCCAAAATGGCAGCCCTGCACCCCAAAACTGCCTCTGGTAA
Source organism: Sarcoramphus papa (assembly GCA_037962945.1). Classification (NCBI taxonomy): domain Eukaryota; kingdom Metazoa; phylum Chordata; class Aves; order Accipitriformes; family Cathartidae; genus Sarcoramphus; species Sarcoramphus papa. The sequence goes on from JBBMRM010000090.1 coordinate 6,819, forward strand.
CCTAAAATGGCGCCCTGCACCCCAAAATGGTGCCCTGCACCCCAAAATGGCGCCCTGCACCCCAAAACTGCCTCTGGTAACCTAAAATGGCGCCCTGCACCCCAAAATGGTGCCCTGCACCCCAAAATGGCAGCCCTGCACCCCAAAATGGCGCCCTGCACCCCAAAACTGCCTCCGGTAACCTAAAATGGCGCCCTGCACCCTAAAATGGTGCCCTGCACCCCAAAATGGCAGCCCTGCACCCCGAAACTCCCTCCGGCACCCCAAAATGGCAGCCCCGCACCCCAAAATGGCAGCCCCGCACCCCGAAACTGCCTCCGGCTCACTAAAATGGCGCCCTGCACCCCGAAATGGCAGCCCTGCACCCCAAAAGTCTCTCCAGCACCCCAAAAAGGCGCCCTGCACCCCAAAAGTCTCTCCAGCACCTTAAAATGGCAGCCCCGCACCCCGAAACTGCCTCCGGCACCCCAAAATGGCACCCTGCACCCCAAAATGGCAGCCCTGCACCCCAAAACTGCCTCTGGTAACCTAAAATGGCGCCCTGCACCCCAAAATGGCACCCTGCACCCCAAAAGTCTCTCCAGCACCCCAAAAAGGCGCCCTGCACCCCAAAAGTCTCTCCAGCACCTTAAAATGGCAGCCCCGCACCCCGAAACTGCCTCCGGCACCCCAAAATGGCACCCTGCACCCCAAAATGGCGCCCTGCACCCCAAAACTGCCTCTGGTAACCTAAAATGGCGCCCTGCACCCCAAAATGGTGCCCTGCACCCCAAAATGGCAGCCCCGCACCCTAAAATGGCAGCCCTGCACCCCAAAACTGCCTCCGGCACCCTAAAATGGCGCCCTGCACCCCAAAATGGCAGCCCTGCACCCCGAAACTGCCTCCGGCACCCTAAAATGGCATCCTGCACCCCAAAATGGCAGCCCCGCACCCCGAAATGGCAGCCCTGCACCCCGAAACTGCCTCCGGCACCCCAAAATGGCGCCCTGCACCCCGAAATGGCACCCTGCACCCCAAAACTGCCTCTGGTAACCTAAAATGGCAGCCCTGAACCCTAAAATGGCAGCCCTGCACCCCGAAACTGCCTCCGGCACCCCAAAATGGCACCCTGCACCCTGAAATGGCAGCCCCGCACCCCGAAATGGCAGCCCTGCACCCCAAAACTGCCTCTAGCACCCTAAAATGGTGCCCTGCACCCCAAAATGGCAGCCCCGCACCCCGAAACTGCCTCCGGCTCCCTAAAATGGCACCCTGCACCCCAACATGGCGCCCTGCACCCCAAAATGGCAGCCCTGCACCCCAAAAGTCTCTCCAGCACCCCAAAATGGCGCCCTGCACCCCGAAACTCCCTCCGGCACCCCAAAATGGTGCCCTGCACCCCAAAATGGCAGCCCCGCACCCTAAAATGGCAGCCCTGCACCCCAAAACTGCCTCTAGCACCCCAAAATGGCGCCCTGCACCCCAAAATGGCAGCCCGGCACCCCAAAATCCCGCCCTGCACCCCAAAACCGCCTCCTGCACCCTAAAATCCCAACCTGCACCCCCAAATCCCACCCTGCACCCCAAAATCCCACCCTCCACCCCCAAAAATCCTCCCTACCCCCCAACCCACCCACCCCCGCCGACTCGAGGTCACCCCAATTTTTTTTGGGGGGGGGGGGCCCACCCAAATTAGGGGTTCACCCCCAAAATTAAGGGGGGGCCCCCCCAAAATTAAGGGGGGGGGGGTCCCCCCAAAACCCACCTCGTCCCCCCTCGGGGGGTGTCGATGGTGACGCTGAGGGCGCCGTGGGTGGAGGCCACGAGGGAGAGCTCCGAGAACTGGGCCTGGGGGGGGGGGGGGGGGGACCCCAAAATCTTAGGGGGACCCCAAAATCCAAGGGGGGGGGGACCCCAAAACTACCCCAAAGTACCCCAAAATCTCTCTGGGACCCCCAAAATCCTCCCCGGGACCCCCCCAAAATCCCCTCCTGAATCTCTCCAAACCCCCAAATTGGGTTGAATAAGGGAGGTTTAGGGGCGCCCCAAAATCCAGGGGGGGTCCCCAAAATCTGGGGGGGACCCCAAAATCCAAGGGGGACCCCAAAACTACCCCAAAATCTCTCTGGGACCCCCAAAATCCTCCCCGGGACCCCCCCAAAATCCCCTCCTGAATCTCTCCGAACCCCCAAATTGGGTTGAATAAGGGAGGTTTAGGGGCACCCCAAAATCCAGGGGAGGTCCCCAAAATCTGGGGGGGACCCCAAAATCTGGTGGGACCCCAAAATCTAGGGGGGACCCCAAAATCTGGGGGGGGGGACCCCAAAACCTCCCCCCCCAAACCAGCCTGAACCCCCAAAACGGGGCATCAGGTCCTATAGGTGGCCTGGGGGGGGGGGGGGGGGCACCCCCAAAATATGGGGGGACCCCCAAAATTTAAGGGGGGGGGCTCCCCCCCAAAATCGGGGAGGGGGACCCCAAAACTGACCTGCTCCACGCGCAGCTCCACGTCCCCGTGAACCGATTTACCCTTGAAGAGCTTCACCCTGAAAATGGGGGGGGGGGTCAGGGGGTACCCCAAAACTTAAGGGCCCCCCCCCCCCAAAACTGACCCCCCCAAATCTGAGCCCCCCCAAATCCCAGCCCCCCCAAATCTGACCCCCCAAACCTCACACTGACCCGCCCAAATCTGACCCCCCCAAACCGACCCCCCCAAATCTGAGCACCCCCAATACTGAGCCCCCCAAAACCTGAGCCCCCCAAAACCACCCCCCCAATCTGAGCCCCCCAACCGCCCCCCCAAACCTGAGCCCCCCCAAATCTGACCCCCCCAAAACCCGAGCCCCCCAATCTGAGCCCCCCCCAAACCGACCCCCCCAAACCTGAGCCCCCCAAAACCAAGCCCCCCCAAAACCCGAGCCCCCCCAAACTGAGCCCCCCCAAACCTGAGCCCCCCCAAACCTGAGCCCCCCCAATCTGAGCCCCCCCAAGTCTGACCCCCCCAAACCTCACCCCCCCAATCTGACCCCCCCAAACCGAGCCCCCCCCAAACCTGAGCCCCCCCCAAATTGCCCCCCCAATCCTGAGCCCCCCCAAACCCGAGCCCCCCCAATCTGACCCCCCCAATCTGAGACCCCCCCCAAATCTGAGCCCCCAAACCGACCCCCCCAATCTGCCCCCCCAAATCTGAGCCCCCCCAACCCGACCCCCCCAAACCTGAGCCCCCCCAAAACCTGACCCCCCCCAAAACCGAGCCCCCCCAAACCACCCCCCTAATCTGACACCCCCAAACCTGAGCCCCCCCAAAACCCGAGCCCCCCAATCTGAGCCCCCCCCAAACCGACCCCCCCAAACCTGAGCCCCCCAAAACCAAGCCCCCCCCAAAACCCGAGCCCCCCCAAACCTGAGCCCCCCCAAACCTGAGCCCCCCCCAAACCTGAGCCCCCCCAAACCCGAGCCCCCCCAAAACCCGAGCCCCCCCAATCTGACCCCCCCAAATCCCAGCCCCCCAAATCTGAGCCCCCCAAATCCCAGCCCCCCCCAACCTGAGCCCCCCCAAAACCTGAGCCCCCCAAATCTGAGCCCCCCCAAACCTGAGCCCCCCCCAAAACCTGACCCCCCCCAAAACCAAGCCCCCCCAAACCACCCCCCTAATCTGACACCCCCAAACCTGAGCCCCCCCAAACCTGAGCCCCCCCCAAATCTGAGCCCCCCCAAACCCGAGCCCCCCCAATCTGCCCCCCCCAAATCTGAGCCCCCCCCAACCTGAGCCCCCCCAAAACCTGAGCCCCCCAATCTGAGCCCCCCCAAACCTGAGCCCCCCCCAAATCTGAGCCCCCCCCAACCTGAGCCCCCCCAAAACCCGAGCCCCCCCAACCTGAGCCCCCCCAAACCTGAGCCCCCCCCAAACCTGAGCCCCCCCAATCTGACCCCCCCAAATCCCAGCCCCCCAAATCTGAGCCCCCCAAACCTGAGCCCCCCCCAAACCTGAGCCCCCCCCAAATTGCCCCCCCAAACCTGAGCCCCCCCAATCTGAGCCCCCCCAAACCTGAGCCCCCCCAAAACCGAGCCCCCCCAAACCCGAGCCCCCCCAATCTGACCCCCCCAAATCCCAGCCCCCCAAATCTGAGCCCCCCAAACCTGAGCCCCCCCAAATCTGAGCCCCCCCCAAACCGCCCCCCCCCTCCCCCCCCCATGCTGTGCCCCCCCCCCCCCAGGACCCAGGGGGGGGGAGGGGAGAGGATCCCCGGGGGGGGGGGGGGGGGGGGGGTTTTGGGGGTGCCCCCCCCGGGGTGGGGGAGGGGTGGGGGGGAGGGGAAGGTTTGGGGGCGCCCATACGTACCAGTCGGTGCCGGGGGGGGCGATGACGAGGAGCAGCGGGGGGGGAGGGGGCCGGGGGGGTCTCGCCACCCCTCCCCCCCCGGGCCCCCCTACCCCTCCCCCCACCCCCGGCCCCGCCCCGGGGGGGTCCCCTCCCCCTCCCCCCGCCAAGAAATTCCCCTCCGACAGCCGCCGCCGCAGGTACTCCATCCCCCGCTATAGGGGGGGCTATAGGGGGCGGGGCTATAGGGGGCGGGGCTATAGGGGCCTATAGGGGCTGGGGGGGGGGGCTGTAGGGGTCAAAGCTATAGGGGGCGGGGGGCTAGAGGGGGCTATAGGGGCTGGGGCGGGGCTAGAGGGGCTGGGGCGGGGCTATAGGGGTCAGAGCTATAGGGGTCAGGGGGCCGGAGGGGCCTATAGGGGCTGGGGTGGGGATATAGGGGTCGGAGCTATAGGGGTCGGGGGGCCGGAGGGGCCTATAGGGGCTGGGGTGGGGATATAGGGGTCGGAGCTATAGGGGTCGGGGGCTAGAGGGGCCTATAGGGGCTGGGGCGGGGCTAGAGGGGTCGGAGCTATAGGGGTCAGGGGGCTAGAGGGGCCTATAGGGGCTGGGGCGGGGCTAGAGGGGTCGGAGCTATAGGGGTCAGGGGGCTAGAGGGGCCTATAGGGGCTGGGAGCTATAGGGGGGGGCCTCTGAGGGTCTGAGCTATAGGGGCTGGGGGCTCTAGGGTTCTATAGGGGTCGGGAGCTATAGGGGGGCGGCCTACGGGGGTCTGAGCTATAGGGGTCGGGGGCTAGAGGGGCCTATAGGGGCTGGGGGGGGGACCTATGGGGGTCTGAGCTATAGGGGTCGGGGGCTAGAGGGGCCTATAGGGGCCTGCTATAAGGGTGGGGGCTACAGGTGGTCACCCTGTAGGGGTCAGAGCTATAGGGGCCAGGATCTATAAGAGCCCACTATAGGGAGCTACAGGGGTTAGAGGTATAGGGGTTCACCCTATAGACGCCTGCTAAGGGGATCAGGGGCTAGAGGGGAGTCACCTTATAGGGGCCCGCTATAGGGGTCAGGGCCTATAGGGGCCCACGAGAGGGGTGTCACCCTATAGAGGCTATAGAAGCTAGCCGCAAGGGCCCAGCCCTATAGGTGGCTGAGCTATAGGGGTGAGGGCTATAGGGGCTCAGCCCTATAGGGCTCTGGGGGAAGGTGCCTATAGGGGCCCCGTACAGGGGACGGCATCCCTGGGGCTATAGGGGGAGGCCCTATAGGGGAAGGAGCTGTAGAGGCAGAAAACCCTATAGGAAGGGGCTCTATAGGGGAAGAAAGGCTGGGGGGGGTGTGAGGCTGCCCTATAGGAAGACCCTATAGGAGAAGGGGGCTATAGAAGAAGCTTCTGTAGGGGAAGGGGGTCTATAGGGGAGAGGAGCTATAGGGGGAGAGACCCCGGGCAAAGCAGCCGTATAGGGGAAGGGAGCTGGGCCCTATAGGGGAAAGGGGTGGGGGCTATAGGGGATGCGGGAGTTCTAGGAAAAGGGGCTGGAGAAGCTATAGGAGGTGGAAGAGCTATAGGGGATGGAGGGGCTATAGAAAGGGGGGGCGGAGGGGCTGTAGGGGAAGGGAGCTATAGGGGTGAAGCTATAGGGGGGGGGAGAAGCTGTAGGGGGTGGAGGGGCTATAGGGGGTGGGGGGCTAGAGGGGAAGGGGGCTATAGGGGATGGGGGGCTATAGGGGATGGGGGGCTATAGGGGAAGGGGAGCTATAGGGAAAGGGGAGCTATAGGGGATGGGGGGCTATAGGGGATGGGGGGCTATAGGGGATGGGGGCTATAGGGGAAGGGGAGCTATAGGGGATGGAGCTAGAGGGGATGGGGAGCTATAGGGAAAGGGGGCTATAGGGGAAGGGGAGCTATAGGGAAAGGGGGCTATAGGGGATGGAGCTAGAGGGGAAGGGGAGCTATAGGGGATGGGGGGCTATAGGGGATGGGGAGCTATAGGGATGGAGAGCTATAGGGGATGGGGGGCTATAGGGGATGGGGAGCTATAGGGATGGAGAGCTATAGGGGATGGGGGGCTATAGGGGATGGGGAGCTATAGGGATGGAGAGCTATAGGGATGGAGAGCTATAGGGGATGGGGGGCTATAGGGATGGAGAGCTATAGGGAAGGGGAGCTATAGGGGATGCAGGAGCTATAGGGGATGGGGAGCTATAAGGGAAGGAGCTATAGGGGATGCAGGAGCTATAGGGGATGGGGAGCTATAAGGGATGGAGCTATAGGGGATGGGGAGCTATAGCGGGTGGAGCTATAGGGGAAGGGGAGCTATAGGGGGTGGAGCCGCTATGGGGGCGGGGGAAGGGCGGCCCTGCCGGGAGCCCTATAGGATCCCCTATAGGAGCCCCTATAGCATCCCCCGGGCGGCAGGGCCCCGCCCCGTCGCCGCCGCCGCCCCGCCCCCGCCCGCGCGCTCACATCCGGCCCCGCCCCTCCCCTCCGCCATCGAGAAGCCGCGGAGGCCGGGGGGAGGGGCGGGGCCCGCCCGTGACGTCAGCGGCGGCCCCGCCCGCGGCTCTGCAGAGGGAAAGGGGCGGGGCGGGGCGGGGTGGGGCCCGCTGACGTCATCCCCCCTTCCCCTCCCCTCCCCCACCCCCCCCCCCCGGGGACCCAGGAGGCCGGGGACCGCCCCTCCCCCCCCCCGCCCCTCCCCCCCGCCCCTCCCCCCCCCCCAGGGGACCCAGGAGGCCGGGGACCGCCCCTCCCCCCCCTCCCCCCTCCCCTCCCCCCCTCCCCTCCCCCCCCCCCAGGCGTCCGGGGCCACCTCAGCTGCCGGGTCTTTATTGGGTGGGGGGAGGGGAAGGGCGGGGGGAGGGGCGGTTTGGGGGCTCCGGGGGGGTGGGGGGGGGTGGGGGGTGGGGGTGGGGTCCCACGACGTCACCGGGAGCTCAGTCATCTGGGGGGGGGGGGGGGGAGGGTAAATCGGGGACCCGGGCGTGCGGGGGCACCGCATCCATCCCTGCCCCTCCCCCCCCCCCCCCCCCCCCCGAGGGGACCCGTGCGCCCACCCCTCCCCCCTCTCAAGGCACCCAGGCACCCTGCCCCTCCCCCCCCCGGGACTCAGAACTCTCCCCCCCTCCCCCCCAAGGGACCCAAGCACCCTGCCCCTCCCCCCCCCAGCCCCAATCACCCTGCCCCTCCCCCCCAAAGCTCCCAATCACCCTGCCCCTCCCCCACAAGACCCCAATCACCCTGCCCTCCCCCCCCAAGCCCCCAATCACCCTGCCCCTCCCCCCAAAGCCCTCAATCACCCTGCCCCTCCCCCCTCAAGCCCCAACCACCCTGCCCCTCCCCCCACAAGACCCAGGCACCCTGCCCCTCACCCCAAGCCCCCAACCACCGCCCCGCCCCTCCCCCCCCCAGCCCCCAATCACCCTGCCCCTCCCCCCCCAAGCCCCCAATCACCCTGCCCCTCCCCACAAAGCTCCCAACCACCCTGCCCCTCCCCCCCAAAACTCCCAATCACCCTGCCCCTCCCCCCCAAAGCCCTCAATCACCCTGCCCCTCCCCCCACAAGACCCCAGGCACCCTGCCCCTCCCCCCCAAAACTCCCAACCACCCTGCCCCTCCCCCCCAAGCCCCCAACCACCCTGCCCCTCCCCCCCAAAGCCCCCAGTCACCCTGCCCCTCCCCCCAATCACCCTGCCCCTCCCCCCACGGCTCCCAACCACCCTGCCCCTCCCCCCCAAAGCTCCCAACCACCCTGCCCCTCCCCCCCCAAAGCCCCCAATCACCCTGCCCCTCCCCCCCAAGCCCCCAATCACCCTGCCCCTCCCCCCCAAACCCCCAATCACCCTGCCCCTCCCCCAACCACCCTGCCCCTCCCCCCCCAAAGCCCCCAATCACCCTGCCCCTCCCCCCCCAGCCCCCAATCACCCTGCCCCTCCCCCCCCGGACCCCCTGCCCCTCCCCCCCTCCCCCAGCTGACCGGGCGGGGGGGGCAGGGCCGCACGTGCAGGCAGGGCCGGCTCTGCTCCAGGCGCAGGAGCTGCCCCTCCAGGGGGGGGCAGCGGGGCCGCGCCCGCCCCCAGAAGGTGACGTTGGCGGGGCGGGGGAGCCCACCGGGCGTCACCGTCCGCCTGCGACGGGGCGCCGTCAGCGGGAGCCCCGGACCCACAGAACCCCCACGGACCCACAGATCCCCCATGGACCTATAGATCCACCCACGGACCATAGATCCACCCATGGACCCATAGATCCCCCATGGACCCATAGATCCACCCATGGACCCAGAGATCCACCCATGGACCCAGAGATCCCCCATGGACCTATAGATCCACCTTGGGCCCATAGATCCACCCACAGACCCATAGATCCCACCCATGGACCCATAGATCCTCCATGGCCCCATAGATCCCCCATGGACCTATAGATCCTCCATGGACCCATAGATCCTCCGTGGCCCCATAGATCCACCCACGGACCCATAGATCCCCCGTGGACCCATAGATCCACCCACGGACCCAGAGATCCACCCATGGACCCATAGATCCTCCGTGGCCCCATGGATCCCCATGGACCCATAGATCCACCCACGACCCACAGATCCCCCCACGGACCCCAGATCCCCCATGGACCTATAGATCCACCCACGGACCCATAGATCCACCTTGGGCCCATAGATTCCTCATGGACCCATAGATCCACCCATGGCTCCATAGATCCTCCGTGGCCCCATAGATCCCCCATGGACCCATAGATTCCCCATGGCCCAATAGATCCACCCGTGGACCCATAGATCCTCCATGGACCCATAGATCCACCTTTGGACCCATAGATCCACCCACGGACCCATAGATCACCCATGGACCCATAGATCCACCCCAGGCCCCATAGATCCACCCACGGACCCATAGATCCTCCATGGCTCCATAGATTCCCCATGGCCCCATAGATTCCCCGTGGCCCCATAGATCCACCCATGGCCCCATAGATTCCCCATGGCCCCATAGATTCCCCATGGACCCATAGGTCCACCCCAGGCCCCATAGATCACCCATGGCCCCATAGATTCCCCGTGGCCCCATAGATTCAGCCCGGGCCCCATAGATCACCCATGGCCCCATAGATTCCCTGTGGACCCATAGATCCACCCATGGGCCCCATAGATCCACCTGTGGACCCATAGATCCCCCGTGGGCCCATAGATCCACCCACGGACCCATAGATTCCCCATGGCCCCATAGATCACCCGTGGCCCCATAGATCCCCTGTGGGCCCGTAGACCCCCCATTGACCCTATAGACCTCCCAGCCCCATAGATCCTATTGACCCTATAGACCCCCCCAGCCCCATAGACCCCCACTGAAGACCCCCCAGCCCCATAGACCCCATTGACCCTATAGCCCCCCCAGCCCCATAGATCCTATTGACCCTATAGCCCCCCCAGCCCCATAGACCCTTTGACCCTATAGCCCCCCCAGCCCCATAGACCCCCGCTGACCCTATAGACCCCAGCCCCATAGACCCCCAGCCCCATAGATCCCGTTGACCCTATAGACCCCCCCAGCCCCATAGACCCCCCCATTGACCCTATAGACCTCCCAGCCCCATAGACCCCATTGACCCTATAGACCTCCCAGCCCCATAGATGCCCCAGCCCCATAGATCCTATTGACCCTATAGACCCCCCCAGCCCCATAGCCCCGCCAGCCCTATAGATCCATTGACCCTATAGCCCCCCAGCCCCATAGACCCCCCCATTGACCTATAGACCTCCCAGCCCCATAGACCCCATTGACCCTATAGACCTCCCAGCCCATAGATGCCCCAGCCCCATAGATCCTATTGACCCTATAGCCCCAGCCCCATAGACCCCCCAGCCCCATAGACCCCTTTGACCCTATAGCCCCCCCAGCCCCATAGATCCTATTGACCCTATAGACCCCCCAGCCCCATAGCCCCCCCAGCCCCATAGACCCCATTGACCCCATAGCCCCCCCCCGCCGCCCCCTATAGCCCCTATACGTACGGGTAGGGGGGGTAGATGGGCTGGCAGTGCCGGCTGCGGCTCCGTGTGGGGCTGGCCCCACAGGGCGGGCTGCAGAGGCCCCAGGCTCCAGTCCGACCAGTTCCCCGGCACTGGGAGGGGGGGGGGAGGGCGGCGTCACCCCCCCCCCCCCCCAGCCCCCACCCTATAGGGGTAACCGGGCGCCTATGGGGGGGGGGTCCACCGGGGCGCCTATGGGGGGGGGTCCCTATAGGGTGCCCGGGGCTCCCTATGGGGCAGCACTAGGGCGACTATAGGGGGCTCTAGGGTGCTATAGGGTGCTCTAGGGCAACTACAGGGTGCTCTAGGGTGCTCTAGGGTGCTATAGGGTGATTATAGGGTGCTCTAGGGCGACTATAGGGTGCTATAGGGTGCTCTAGGGTGACTATAGGGCACCAGAGGGCAATTATAGGGTGCTCTAGGATGACTATAGGGTGCTCTAGGGTGCTCTAGGGCAACTATAGGGTGCTATAGGGCGACTATAGGGTGCTATAGGGTGACTATAGGGTGCTCTAGGGTGCTCTAGGGTGCTCTAGGGCGACTATAGGGTGCTCTAGGGCAACTATAGGGTGCTCTAGAGGTGCTCTAGGGTGACTATAGGGTGCTATAGGGTGCTATAGGGCGCCCGGGGCTCCCTATGGGGCAGCTCTAGGGCGACTATAGGGTGCTCTAGGGCAACTATAGGGTGCTCTAGGGTGCTCTAGGGTGACTATAGGGTGCTATAGGGTGCTATAGGGCGCCCGGGGCTCCCTATGGGGCAGCTCTAGGGCGACTATAGGGTGCTATAGAGTGCTATAGGGTGCTATAGGGAGACTATAGGGTGCTATAGGGTGCTATAGGTTGCTATAGGGTGCTATAGGGTGCCCGGGGCTCCCTATGGGGCGGCTCTAGGGCAACTATAGGGTGCTCTAGGGTGACTATAGGGTGCTATAGGGTGCTCTAGGATGCTCTAGGGCGGCTATAGGGTGCTCTAGGGTGCTCTAGGGCAACTATAGGGTGCTTAAGGGTGACTATAGGGTGCTCTAGGGCGACTATAGGGTGCTCTAGGGCAACTATAGGGTGCTATAGGGTGCTCTAGGGTGCTCTAGGGCAACTATAGGGTGCTATAGAGTAGTCGGAGAGGACGACTGGGAGGTCTTGGGAAGCTATAGGGTGCTATAGGGTGCTGTGGGGCTTGCTAGAGAGTGCTCTAGGCTTCCACAGGGCGGCTATAGGGCAGCTATAGGGTTCCATGGGGCAGTCCGAAGTGCTATAGGGCAGCTATAGGGTGTCACAGGGCAGCTGTCGGTGCTCTATGAGGCGGTAGAATTGCTATGGGGCACCTATAGGGTGCCATAGGGCAGCTATAGGGTGCTATAGGGCTCTCTAAGGCAGCCACAAGTGCTGTAGGGCACCTATAGTGTTTCTTAGGGCAGCTATAGGGCAGCTATGGGGCAGCTATGGGGCAGCTATAGGGTTCCATAGGGCAGCTACAGGGTGCCATAGGGCAGCTATAGGGCTCTGTAAGGCAGCTACAAGTGCTATAGGGCACCTATAGGGTTCCATACAGCAACTATAGGCTGCCATAGGGCAGCTATAGGGCTCCGTAAGGCAGCTACAAGTGCTATAGGGCATCTGTAGTGTTCCATAGGGCAGCTATAGGGCAGCTATAGGGTGCTATAGGGCTCCATAGGGTAGCTATAGGGTGCTGTAGGGCAGCTATAGGTCTCTATAAGGCAGCTGTAATTGCTATAGGGCACCTATAAGGTTCCCTAGGGCAGCTATAGGGTTCCAAAGGGCAGCCATAGGGCAGCTATGGGGCAGCTATAGGGCAGCTATAGGGTTCCAAAGGGCAGCCATAGGGCAGCTATGGGGCAGCTATAGGGCAGCTATAGGGCAGCTATAGGGTTCCAAAGGGCAGCTATAGGGCAGCTATGGGGCAGCTATAGGGCAGCTATAGGGTTCCAAAGGGCAGCCATAGGGCAGCTATGGGGCAGCTATAGGGCAGCTATAGGGTTCCAAAGGGCAGCTATAGGGCAGCTATGGGGCAGCTATAGGGCAGCTATAAGGCAGCTATAGGGTTCCAAAGGGCAGCCATGGGGCAGCTATGGGGCAGCTATAGGGCAGCTATAGGGTTCCAAAGGGCAGCTATAGGGCAGCTATAGGGCAGCTATAGGGTTCCAAAGGGCAGCCTTAGGGCAGCTATGGGGCAGCTATGGGGCAGCTATAGGGCAGCTATAGGGCAGCTATAGGGTTCCAAAGGGCAGCCTTAGGGCAGCTATGGGGCAGCTATAGGGCAGCTATAGGGTTCCAAAGGGCAGCCATAGGGCAGCTATGGGGCAGCTATAGGGCAGCTATAGGGCAGCTATAGCTGCCC
>JBBMRM010000091.1:0-48545 GCA_037962945.1 Sarcoramphus papa
CCATCGGGGAAGGGGTGGGTGGGGGGGACCCAGGCATCCGGAGCAGCCCAAGTCCCTGAGGTGGGTGCTGGGGGGGGGTGTAGTTTTGGGGAGCACCCAGGCACCCCGGGGGAGCACCCAGGAGTCCGTGGGGAGCACCCAGGCGTGGGTGGGGGGCACCCATGGGTGGGGGGGGGGGGTCAGCGGTCGGTGCGGAGGTCGGTGGTGAGGGGGTCGTGCTGGATGGTCTGGTGCAGCATGAGGGCCAGCAGCCCCGCCCGGTTCGTCATGGCCGCCCGCACGTTGCGCTCCTGCTCGAAGAGCTCGTCCAGTTTGTACCACTGCGGGGACGGGAGGGGACGTCACCGGGGACAGCGGGGACAGCCTTGGGGACATCACCAGGGACATGGGGACAGCCTTGGGGACATCACTGGGGACAGGGGGACAGCCTTGGACATGGGGACAGCCTTGGGGACATCACTGGGGACAGGGGGACAGCCTTGGACATGGGGACAGCCTTGGGGACATCACTGGGGACAGGGGGACAGCCTTGGGGACATCACTGGGGACATGGGGACAGCCTTGGACATGGGGACAGCCTTGGGGACATCACCGGGGACATGGGGACAGCCTTGGGGACATCACTGGGGACATGGGGACAGCCTTGGACATGGGGACAGCCTTGGGGACATCACTGGGGACAGGGGGACAGCCTTGGACATGGGGACAGCCTTGGGGACATCACCAGGGACATGGGGACAGCCTTGGGGACATCACTGGGGACAGGGGGACAGCCTTGGACATGGGGACAGCCTTGGGGACATCACTGGGGACAGGGGGACAGCCTTGGACATGGGGACACCCTTGGGGACATCACTGGGGACAGGGGGACAGCCTTGGGGACATCACTGGGGACATGGGGACAGCCTTGGACATGGGGACAGCCTTGGGGACATCACTGGGGACATGGGGACAGCCTTGGACATGGGGACACCCTTGGGGACATCACTGGGGACAGGGGGACACTGTTAGGGACATGGGGACAGCCTTGGGGACATCACTAGGGACATGGGGACAGCCTTGGGGACATCACTGGGGACGCAGGGACAGTGGGACAGCCTCGGGGACATCACCAGGGACACGGGGACAGCCTTGGGGACATCACTGGGGACATGGGGACAGCCTTGGACATGGGGACAGCCTTGGGGACATCACCGGGGATGTGGGAACAGCCTTGGGGACATCACTGGGGACATGGGGACACCCTTGGACATGGGGACACCCTTGGGGACATCACTGGGGACAGGGGGACACTGTTAGGGACATGGGGACAGCCTTGGGGACACTGTCGGGGATACGGGGACACCCTTGGGGACACGAGGGCACCCATGGGGGACACGAGGGCACCCATGGGGGACACCCTTGGGGACATGGGGGCACCCACGGGGACACCATCAGGGATACGGGGACACCCATGGGAACACAGGGACACCCATGGGGACACCATCAGGGACATGGGGACACCCTTGGAGCCACCATCAGGGACATGGGGACACCCACGGGGACACAGGGACACCCTTGGGGACACCCTTGGGGATACTGGGACACCCTTGGAGCCACCATCAGGGATACGGGGACACCCATGGGGACACCATCAGGGATACGGGGACACCCATGGGGACATGGGGACACCCACGGGGGACATGGGGACACCCTTGGAGCCACCATCAGGGATACGGGGACACCCATGGGGACACGGGGACACCCACGGGGGACAGGGGGACACCCACGGGGGACAGGGGGACACCCTTAGAGCCACCATCAGGGATACGGGGACACCTATGGGGACACCATCAGGGATACGGGGACACCCACGGGGACACGGGGATACCCACGGGGGACACGGGGACAGCCTTGGGGACACCCTTGGGGACACCCTTGGGGCACGGGGACACCCACGGGGGACATGGGGACACCCTTGGAGCCACCATCAGGGACACGGGGACACCCACAGGGACACGGGGACACCCTTGGAGCCACCATCAGGGATACGGGGACACCCTTGGGGACATGGGGACACCCTTGGGGGACACGGGGACACCCACAGGGACATGGAGACACCCTTGGAGCCACCATCAGGGATATGGGGACACCCTTGGGGACATGGGGGCACCCATGGGGACACCATCAGGGATACAGGGACACAGGGACACCCTGGTGGACACCATCAGGGATACAGGGGACACCCTTGGGGACACGGGGACACCCACAGGGGACACGGAGGCACCCTTGGAGCCACCATCAGGGATACGGGGACACCCTTGGGGACACGGGGACACCCACGGGGGACATGGGGACACCCTTGGAGCCACCATCAGGGAGACGGGGACACCTATGGGGACACCATCAGGGATATGGGGACACCCACGGGGACATGGGGACACCCACGGGGGACAGGGGGACAGCCTTGGGGACAGGGGGACACCCTCGGGGACACCCTTGGGGACAGCCTCGGGGACACCCACCACGCGGACGCGCTCCAGGTCGACCTCGGCGCGGCGCAGCTTCTCCCAGCAGTAGTGCCGGTGGCACTTGCGCTTGGGGACGCGGCAGAAGTCCCCCGTCAGCTCGAAGACGTCCCGCACCAGCGGGCACCCGCACACCTCGTCCGCCGGCACCTAGGGGTGGGGTGGGGGGGGCACCCATGGGTGGCTGAGGGCACCCATTATATCAAGGTGGCACCTCACGGCACCCATGGGTGCACACACACACACACACATCCCCCTCCCCCCCCACCTCCCACTCCTTGCTTCCCTCCCCCCCCCGCATTAAGGGACTCCCCCACCCCCACCCCACCCCCTTCCCCCCGCCCCCCCAGCACCCATGGGTGCCCCCCACCTTGGGGTCCCGGGAGTGCTCGGGGCAGAGCACCTGCAGGCGCTTGCAGTAGGTTTTGCTCTGGGGGTTGTAGACGTCGCAGAAGAGGCGGGTGGCCCTGGGGGGAGGGGAAGGGGGGAGGGGGGTGGGGGGGAGGGGGACCCAGGCACCCAGGTGCCCCCCTCCCCCCCATGGCACCCAGGAACATTCTCCCCCCCCCCCCCCCCCAATCCCCCACTCCAGGGGACCCTGGGAGCCCCCCTCCCCCACCCCCTCCAGGGGACCCAGGCATCCGGGGAACCCCCCCTCCCCCACCAAGCACCCATAACCCCCCCCCCCCACCCCCCCCACAGGGGACCCCAACCCCCCAGGGGACCCAGGCGTGTGGGTGCCCCCCCCCCACCCTAAGGGGACCCAGGCATATGGGTGCCCCCCACCCTGAGGGACCCAGGCGTGTGGGTGCCCCCCCCCCCACCCTAAGGGGACCCAGGCATATGGGTGCCCCCCACCCTGAGGCACCCAGGTGTGTGGGTGCCCCCCCACCCCGAGGGACCCAGGCGTGTGGGTGCCCCCCACCCTGAGGGACCCCGGCGTGTGGGTGCCCCCCCCCCACCCTAAGGGGACCCAGGCATATGGGTGCCCCCCACCCTGAGGGACCCAGGCATATGGGTGCCCCCCACCCTGAGGGACCCCGGCATATGGGTGCCCCCCACCCTGAGGGACCCCGGCGTGTGGGTGCCCCCCACCCTGAGGGACCCCGGCGTGTGGGTGCCCCCGCTCACCCCTCGATGCGGGTGGGGTACATGGACCCGAAGGAGGTCTGGCTCTCGTACTGCCGGCACGGGAGGGGGGGGGGTTAGGGGGGGGGCTATAGGGGCCGGGGCCCCTATAGACCCCTCAGGGGTCCCTAGAGCCCCCACAGAGACCCTATAGCACCTATAGGGCCCCACAGCAGGGGCCATATGGGCCCTAGAGCCCCCAGAGAGACCCTATAGCTCCTACAGGGCCCCGCAACAGGGGCCATATGGGCCCTAGAGCCCCCAGAGACACCCTATAGCTCCTATAGGGCCCCGCAACAGGGGCCATATGGGCCCTAGAGCCCCCAGAGACACCCTATAGCTCCTATAGGGCCCCGCAGCAGGGGCCATATGGGCCCTAGAGCCCCCAGAGAGACCCTAGAGCCCCTATAGGGCCCCGCAGCAGGGGCCATATGGGCCCTAGAGCCCCCAGAGAGACCCTATAGCTCCTATAGGGCCCCGCAGCAGGGGCCATATGGGCCCTAGAGCCCCCAGAGACACCCTATAGCTCCTATAGGGCCCCGCAGCAGGGGCCATATGGGCCCTAGAGCCCCCAGAGAGACCCTAGAGCCCCTATAGGGCCCTGCAGCAAGGCCCATATGGCCCCTAGAGCCCCCAGAGAGACCCTAGAGCCCCTATAGGGCCCCGCAGCAGGGGCCATATGGGCCCTAGAGCCCCCAGAGACCCTATAGCACCTATAGGGCCCCACAGCAGGGGCCATATGGCCCCTACAGCGCCCACAGAGACCCTATAGCACCTATAGAGCCCCACAGCAGGGGCCATATGGCTCCTAGAGCCCACAGAGACACCCTATAGCACCTATAGAGCCCCGCAACAGGGGCCATATGGGCCCTAGAGCCCACAGAGAGACCCTAGAGCCCCTATAGGGCCCCACAGCAGGGGCCATATGGGCCCTAGAGCCCCCAGAGAGACCTTATAGCTCCTATAGGGCCCCGCAGCAGGGGCCATATGGGCCCTAGAGCCCCCAGAGACACCCTATAGCTCCTATAGGGCCCCGCAGCAGGGGCCATATGGGCCCTAGAGCCCCCAGAGACACCCTATAGCTCCTATAGGGCCCCGCAGCAGGGGCCATATGGGCCCTAGAGCCCCCAGAGAGACCCTATAGAGCCCCACAGCAGGGCCCATATGGCCCCTGGAGCCCCCAGAGAGACCCTAGAGCCCCTATAGGGCCCCACAGCAGAGTCCACATGGCCCCTAGAGCCCCCAGAGAGACCCTATAGCCCCTATAGGGCCCTGCAGCAAGGCCCATATGGCCCCTAGAGCCCCCAGAGAGACCCTATAGCCCCTATAGGGCCCTGCAGCAAGGCCCATATGGCCCCTAGAGCCCCCAGAGAGACCCTATAGAGCCCCACAGCAGGGTCCATATGGCCCCTGCAACCTCTATAGGACCCAAGAGCAGAGTTCATGTGTCCCCTATAGAGCCCAACAGCAAGGTCCGTGTGGTCCTTATAGGCACCTACAGAGCCCAAGAACCAGGCCTGTATGGCCCCTATATCCCCCAGACGAGCCCTATAGCTCCTATAGGGCCCAAGAGCAGGATCCATATGGCTGCTCTAGCCCTCAGAAAGCCCCTATAGCGCCCAAGATCAGGGTCTGTATGGCCCCTATAGCCCCCCGAGAGGCCCTAAATCCCCTACGGCACCCAGGGGAGACCCTATAGCCCCTATGTAACACAGGCCCAGGATGCATATGGTCTCTATATCCCCCTGAAAGACCCTATATCCCCTACAGAGCCTCACACCAGGTTCCATACGATCTCTATAAGCCCCAGACAAGCCCTATGGCCCCAACAGAGCCCCAAACCAGAGTCTATATGGCCCCTATAGGACCCAGGGGAGCCCCTATATCCCCTATAGAGCCGTGCAGTGGGTTCTATATGATCCGTGTAGACCCAGAAGAGTCCCTATATCCCCTACAGCGCCCAAAACTAAATTCCATATGGCACCTATACCCCCAGAGAAACCCTATAACCCCTACAGAGCCCCAAATCAGAGTCCATGTGGCTCCTATAGCACCCAGGACCCCCCTATATCCCCTATATTGGCCAAGACCAGACCCATATGGCTCCTATAAAGCTGGGGGAGCCCTTATAAACCTGGCAGAGCTCCTATATCCCCTATACCGCCCAAGACCAAAGTCCATATGGCCCCTATGGCCCCCAGAGAGACCCTATATCCCCTACAAGGCCCAAAAGCAGAGCCCGTATGGCCCCTATAGGACCCAGGGGAGCCTGTATATCCTTTATAGAAGCCTGCGGTGCGTTCCACATGGCCCCTATAGCCCCCAGGGAGCCCCTATATCCCCTACAGATCCCAAGAACATAGTCCATATGGTTCTTACAGGCCCCTGAGAAGCCCCTATATGCCTTCTAAGTTCCCGCTCTGAGGTTTGTACGGCCCCTATAGGCCCCAGGGAGCCCCTATAGCCCCCACAGAACCCAAGAACCGAGTCCATAAGGCCCTTCGAGCCCCCCGAGAACCCCTATATCCCCTATAGAGCCCAACAACAGGATCCACGTGGCCCCTATAGAACCTGGGAGAGCCCCTATATCCCCTATAGGGGCCAACAACAGGATCCACGTGGCCCCTATAGAACCCGGGAGAGCCCCTATATCCCCTACAGACCCCAACAACAGGATCCACCTGGCCCCTATGGAACCCGGGAGAGCCCCTATAGAACCCGGGAGAGCTCAACAACAGGATCCACGTGGCCCCTATAGAACCCGGGAGAGCCCCTATATCCCCTACTGAGCCCAACAACAGGATCCACCTGGCCCCTATAGAACCCAGGAGAGCCCCTATATCCCCTACAGACCCCAACAACAGGATCCACATGGCCCCTATAGAACCCAGGAGAGCCCCTATAGAAGCCGGGAGAGCCCCTATATCCCCTACAGACCCCAACAACAGGATCCACCTGGCCCCTATAGAACCCGGGAGAGCCCCTACATCCCCTACAGACCCCAACAACAGGATCCACCTGGCCCCTATAGAACCCGGGAGAGCCCCTACATCCCCTACAGACCCCAACAACAGGATCCACCTGGCCCCTATAGAACCCGGGAGAGCCCCTATATCCCCTACAGACCCCAACAACAGGATCCACCTGGCCCCTATAGAACCTGGGAGAACCCCTACATCCCCTACAGAGCCCAACAACAGGATCCACGTGGCGCCTATAGAACCCGGGAGAGCCCTTACACCCCCTATAGAACCCTTACACCCCCTATAGAACCCTTATATCCCCTATAGAGCCCTTACACCCCCTATAGAGCCCCTACACCCCCTATAGAGCCTTTACGTCCCCTATAGAGCCTTTACGTCCCCTATAGAGCCCAAGAACAAGAGCCTCTCTGGTCGCTACAGGATCTGGGGGGGGGGGGGGGTGTTGCCGAGTGCTGGGGGTTCCCATAGGTGCCCATAGGTGCCCATAGGTTCCTATAGGGGCCCATAGGTGCCCATAGGTGCCCATGGGTGCCTATAGGGGCCATAGGTACCTTGGCGTAGCAGCGCTCCATGTGGCGCAGGGCCACCTTGGGGTTGATGGGGTGGCCGCAGGAGACGCAGAAGATCTGGAGGTCCGTGTCCTCGCTGTCACCCTCCGTGCTCTGCGGGGGGGGGGGGGGGGGGCACCCAGGGGTGTGGGTGGGGGGGGCACCCAGGTGGGGGGTGGGGGGGGTTTGGGGGGCACCCAGGCACCCAGGTGGGGGGGGGTTGGGGGGTCAGGGGGGACCCAGGTGTCTGGGGTGGGGGGGAGGTTGGGGGGGGACCCAAGCACCCGGGTGGGGGGGGGTTTGGGGTTCAGGGGCACCCAGGTGTCTGGGTGGGGGGGGGGTTGGGGTTCAGGGGGCACCCAGATATCTGGGTGGGCGGGGTTTGGGGGCACCCAGGTGTCTGGGTGGGGGACCCAGGAATCTGGGGGGGGGGGGGTTAAGGGGTTTGGGGGGGACCCTGGAGTTCGGGGGAGGGGTTTGGGGGGGGTGACACCCAGGAATTGGGGGGGTGGGGGTGGGGTTTTGGGGTTCAGGGGGCACCCAGGTGTTTGGGGTGGGGGGGATTTTGGGGTTCAGGGGGGCACCCAGGTGTCTGGGGGGGGGACCCAGGAATCTGGGGGGGGGTTAAGGGGTTTGGGGGGGACCCTAGAATCTGGGTGGGGGGGTTTGGGGGGGAGGTGACACCCAGGATATTGGGGGGGGGGGGTTGGGGTTCAGGGGGCACCCAGATATCTGGGTGGGGGGGTTTTGGGGTTCAGGGGGGACCCAGGTGTCTGGGGTGGGGGGGGGTTCAGGGGCACCCAGGAGTCTGGGTGGGGGGGGTTTGGGGTTCAGGGGCACCCAGGTGTCTGGGTGGGGGACCCAAGAATCTGGGGGGGGGGGGGGCGTTAAGGGGGACCCTGGAGTCTGGGTGGGGGGGGTGACACCCAGGAATTGGGGGTGGGGGGGATTTTGGGGTTCGGGTGCACCCAGATATCTAGGTGGGGGGGTTTTGGGGTTCAGGGGGGCACCCAGGTGTCTGGGTGGGCGGGGTTTGGGGGCACCCAGGAGTCTGGGTGGGGGACCCAGGAATCTGGGGGGGGGGTTAAGGGGGACCCTGGAGTCTGGGGGCGGGGGGGGTGACACCCAGGAATTGGGGTGGGGGGGGGATTTTGGGGTTCAGGGGGCACCCAGGTGTCTGGGTGGGGGGATTTTGGGGTTCAGGGGGCACCCAGGTGTTTGGGTGGGGGGGTTTTAGGGTTCAGGGGCACCCAGGTGTCTGGGTGGGCGGGGTTTGGGGGCACCCAGGAGTTTGGGTGGTGGACTCAGGAATCTGGGGGCGGGGGGGGTGTGACACCCAGGAATCGGGGGGGGTGGGGGGCAGGGATTTTGGGGTTCAGGGGGGGCACCCAGGTGTCTGGGTGGGGCCCCCAGGGGGCGCGGGTGCTCGCCCACCTCCTCGTCCTCGCGGGGCGGGTGCCCCTTGGCGCGGGCGATGAGCCCCTCCAGCTCGTGGAAGCGGCGCTCCATCTCCTGCAGGCGGAGGCGGGCCTGGTGCTGCTCCCGCCGGATCCGTTCCAGCAGCCGCTTCCCGTGCTCCTCCGCCACGCAGGGGCTCTGCTGCCACTGCTGGATCCGCTGCGGAAGGATCTCGTAGATCCGGCTGCGGGGATAGGGAGAGAGAGCAGACTGGTTTGGACTGGTTCGGACTGGTTTGTATTGGTCTGTATTCATTTGGCAATCAATTTGATGCCACAGGAGTTGCTGCAGTACTTGGATAACCCAGTGCTCGTGCTGGTCTACTGCACTCCATGCTACTCTATATCGGTCTATACTGGTCTGTACTGGTCTGTACTGGTTTGTACTGGTCTGTACTGGTCTGGTGATCAATTTGATGCCACAGGCCTCGCTGCAGTACTTGCATAACCCAGTGCTCGTGCTGGTCTACTGCACTCCATGCTACTCTATATCCGTCTATACTGGTCTGTACTGGTTTGTACTGGTCGGTACTGGTTTGTACTGGTCTGCACTGGTTTGGTGATCAATTTGATGCCACAGGCCTCGCTGCAGTACTTGCATAACCCAGTGCTCGTGCTGGTCTACTGCACTCCATGCTACTCTATATCCGTCTATACTGGTCTGTACTGGTTTGTACTGGTCTGTACTGGTTTGTACTAGTCTACACTCACTTGGCAGCCAGTTTGATGCCACAGGCCTCGCTGCAGTACTTGCATAACCCAGTGCTCATGCTGGTCTATTGCACTCCATGCTACTCTATATTGATCTATACTGGTCCGTACTGGTTTGTACTGGTTTGCACTGGTCTGTACTGGTTTGTAGTGGTCTGTACTGGTCTGTATTCATTTGGCAATCAATTTGATGCCACAGGCCTTGCTGCAGTACTTGGATAACCCAGTGCTCGTGCTGGTCTACTGCACTCCATGCTACTCTATATCGGTCTATACTGGTCTGTACTGGTTTGTACTGGTCGGTACTGGTTTGTACTGGTCTGCATTGGTCTGTACTCACTTGGCAGCCAGTTTGATGCCACAGGCCTCGCTGCAGTACTTGGATAACCCAGCACTCATACTGGTCTATTGCACTCCATACTACACCATATCAGCCTATAATACTTTGTACTGGTCTGTACTGGTTTGTACTGGTCGGTACTGGTTTGTACTGGTCTGTACTGGTTTGGTGATCAATTTGATGCCACAGGCCTCGCTGCAGTACTCGCATAACCCAGCGCTCATGCTGGTCTATGGCACTCCATGCTACGCCATATCAGTCTATAGTGGTCTGTACTGGTTTGTACTGGTTTGTACTGGTCTACACTCACTTGGCAGCCAGTTTGATGCCACAGGACTTGCCGCAGTACTTGGATAACCCAGTGCTCGTGCTGGTCTACTGCACTCCATGCTACTCTATATCAGTCTATACTGGTCTGTACTGGTTTGTACTGGTTTGTACTGGTCTGCACTGGTTTGTACTCACTTGGCAGCCAGTTTGATGCCACAGGCCTCGCTGCAGTACTTGCATAACCCAGTGCTCATACTGGTCTGTTGCACTCCCTACTACACCATATCAGCCTATAATACTTTGTACTGGTCTGTACTGGTTTGTACTGGTCTGTACTGGTTTGTACTGGTCTGTACTGGTCTGGTGATCAATTTGATGCCACAGGCCTCGCTGCAGTACTCGCATAACCCAGCGCTCATGCTGGTCTATGGCACTCCATGCTACGCCATATCAGTCTATAGTGGTCTATACTGGTCTATACTGGTTTGTACTGGTCTGTACTCACTTGGCGGCCAGTTTGATGCCACAGGCCTCGCTGCAGTACTTGCATAACCCAGTGCTCATGCTGGTCTATTGCACTCCATGCTACTCTATATTGATCTATACTGGTCCGTACTGGTTTGTACTGGTTTGCACTGGTCTGTACTGGTTTGTAGTGGTCTGTACTGGTCTGTATTCATTTGGCAATCAATTTGATGCCACAGGCCTTGCTGCAGTACTTGGATAACCCAGTGCTTGTGCTGGTCTACTGCACTCCATGCTACTCTATATCCGTCTATACTGGTCTGTACTGGTCGGTACTGGTCGGTACTGGTCGGTACTGGTCGGTACTGGTCTGCATTGGTTTGTACTCACTTGGCAGCCAGTTTGATGCCGCAGGCCTCGCTGCAGTACTTGCATAACCCAGCGCTCATACTGGTCTGTTGCACTCCATACTACACCATATCAGCCTATAATACTTTGTACTGGTCTGTACTGGTTTGTACTGGTCTGTACTGGTTTGTACTGGTCTGTACTGGTTTGGTGATCAATTTGATGCCACAGGCCTCGCTGCAGTACTCGCATAACACAGCACTCATGCTGGTCTATGGCACTCCATGCTACGCCATATCAGTCTATAGTGGTCTATACTGGTCTATACTGGTTTGTACTGGTCTGTACTCACTTGGCGGCCAGTTTGATGCCGCATGCCTCGCTGCAGTACTTGCATAACCCAGCGCTCATACTGGTCTATTGCACTCCATGCTACTCTATTTTGGTCTACAGTGGTCTATACTGGTCTATATTGGTTTGTACTGGTCTGTGCTGGTTTGTACTGGTCTGTACTCACTTGGCGGCCAGCTTGACGCTGCACGCCTCGCTGCAGTACTTGCATAACCCAGCGCTCACGCTGGTCTACTGCACTCCATGCTACTCTATATTGGTCTATAGCACTCTATACTGGTCTGTACTGGTTTGTACTGGTCTGTACTGGTTTGTACTGGTCTGTACTCACTTGGCGGTCAGCTTGACGCCGCAGGCCTCGCTGCAGTACTTGCATAACCCAGCGCTCACGCTGGTCTATGGCACTCCATGCTACTCTATATTGGTCTACAGTGGTCTATACTGGTTTGTACTGGTCTGTACTGGTTCGTACTGGTCGGTACTCACTTGGCGGCCAGCTTGACGCCGCAGGCCTCGCTGCAGTACTTGGAGGGGGGCCGGGCGGGGCGGGTGCAGCCGGGGCCGAGGCACTGGCCCAGCCCGGCGGGGTCGCGGGCGTCGGGGCGCTCCGGGTGCCGGCTGCGCTCCCGGTGCCGCGGCTTCTGCCGGTGCCGCTTGTACCGCTCCTCCTTCTGCCGCCACCAGTAAGCACCAGTAAGCACCAGTTCACGTCAGTAAGGGCCCAGGGACCAGCAGGAGCCCAGCAGGAGCCCGCCCGGTGGCTCCCAGTAGGCCCCAGGGGCCCTCCCAGTAACCCTCGGGACACTCCCAGTAACCCTCGGGACACTCCCAGTAACCCTCGGGACACTCCCAGTAGCTCCCAGGAAGCCCCAGTCCACACCAGTAAGCACCAGTTCACATCAGTAAGGCCCCAGGGACCAGCAGGAGCCCAGCAGGAGCCCGCCCAGTGGCTCCCAGTAGGCCTCAGGGGCCCTCCCAGTAACCCTCGGGGCCCTCCCAGTAACCCTCGGGGCCCTCCCAGTAGCTCCCAGGAAGCCCCAGTTCACACCAGGAAGCCCCAGTTCACACCAGGAAGACTCTCAGGGATCACTAGGAGCTCTCCCAGTGGCTCCCAGTAGCCCCCAGGGGCCCTCCCAGTAACCCTCGGGCCCTCCCAGTAGCCCCCAGGGGCCCTCCCAGTAACCCTCGGGCCCTCCCAGTAGCCCCCAGGGGCCCTCCCAGTAACCCTCGGGCCCTCCCAGTAGCCCCCAGGGGCCCTCCCAGTAACCCTCGGGGCCTCCCAGTAGCTCCCAGGAAGCCCCAGTTCACACCAGGAAGCCCCAGTTCACACCAGGAAGGCTCTCAGGGATCACTAGGAGCTCTCCCAGTGGCTCCCAGTAGCCCCCAGGGGCCCTCCCAGTAACCCTTGGGACCCTCCCAGTAGCTTCCAGGAAGCCCCACTTCACACCAGTAAGGCTCCCAGGGAACCCCAGGAGTTCCCAGGGACCACCAGGAGCCCACCAGGAACCCTCCCAGTAACCCTTGGGGCCTCCCAGTACCTCCCAGTAAGCCCCAGTTCACACCACTAAGGCCCCAGGGCCAACCAGGAGCCCACACAGAGCTCCCACGAACCCTCCCAGTAGGTCCTGGTGGCCCTCCCAGTAACCCTCGGGGCCTCCCAGTAACCCTCAGGGCCTCCCAGTGCCCACCAGAACCCCACCAGTAGCTCCCAGTGGCCCTCCTAGTGACTCCCAATAATCCCCAGGGCCTCCCAGTATCTCCCAGTGCCCACCAGAACCCCACACAGAGCTCCCACGAACCCTCCCAGTAGGTCCTGGTGGCCCTCCCAGTAACCCTCAGGGCCTCCCAGTAACCCCCACAGCCTCCCAGTGCCCACCAGAACCCCACCAGTAGCTCCCAGTGGCCCTCCTAGTGACTCCCAATAATCCCCAGGGCCTCCCAGTATCTCCCAGTGCCCACCAGAACCCCACACAGAGCTCCCACGAACCCTCCCAGTAGGTCCTGGTGGCCCTCCCAGTAACCCTCGGGGCCTCCCAGTAACCCTCAGGGCCTCCCAGTGCCCACCAGAACCCCACCAGTAGCTCCCAGTGGCCCTCCTAGTGACTCCCAATAATCCCCAGGGCCTCCCAGTATCTCCCAGTGCCCACCAGAACCCCACACAGAACTCCCACGAACCCTCCCAGTAGGTCCTGGTGGCCCTCCCAGTAACCCTCAGGGCCTCCCAGTAACCCCCAGGGCCTCCCAGTGCCCACCAGAACCCCACCAATAGCTCCCAGTGGCCCTCCTACCGACTCCCAGTAATCCCCAGGGCCTCCCAGTATCTCCCAGTGCCCACCAGAACCCCACACAGAGCTCCCATGAACACTCCCAGTAACCCTCAGGGCCTCCCAGTAACCCTCAGGGCCTCCCAGTAACCCCCAGGGCCTCCCAGTGCCCACCAGAACCCCACCAATAGCTCCCAGTGGCCCTCCTACCGACTCCCAGTAATCCCCAGGGCCTCCCAGTAGCTCCCAGTGCCCACCAGAACCCCACACAGAGCTCCCACGAACCCTCCCAGTAACCCTCAGGGACTCCCAGTAACCCCCAGAGCCTCCCAGTAACCCCCACAGCCTCCCACTGCCCATCAGAACCCCACCAGTAGCTCCCAGTGGCCCTCCTACCGACTCCCAATAATCCCCAGGGCCTCCCAGTATCTCCCAGTGCCCACCAGAACCCCACCAGGAGCTCCTAAGAGCCCTCCCAGTAACTCCCAGTGACTCCCAGCAAGGATCCAGGCGGCCGGGCCCCACCTTTTTGTCGGACTTCTTCTCCCGCCGCTTGACGTGCTTGACCTTGACGGCGCGTTTGCGCAGGACGGGGTCGAGGAAAGGGGCGTCCTCGGGGTCGCTGAGCCACGGCTGCGCCGGCGACACGCCAAAAACACGCCTCAGCACCGCAAAAAACACGCCTCGACACGCAAAGACACGCCCCCGGCACGGAAAAAACATCCCCCAACACGGGAGAAAAAAAAACACACACCCCGCCCCGACTAAAAACACATCTCGGTGCACTGAAATACGCCCTGACGCGCTTAAAGCACGCCTCGA
Source organism: Sarcoramphus papa (assembly GCA_037962945.1). Taxonomy (NCBI): domain Eukaryota; kingdom Metazoa; phylum Chordata; class Aves; order Accipitriformes; family Cathartidae; genus Sarcoramphus; species Sarcoramphus papa. Next base: position 14,196 of record JBBMRM010000091.1, read on the forward strand.
CATGTGAAAACATGCCAAAACGCGCTTAAAACACGCCTCGGCGTGCCTAAACGCGCTTAAAACACGCCTCGGCGTGCCTAAACGCGCTTAAAACACATTTTGACAGGTGTAAACACGCTTAAAACACGCCTCGGCGTGCCTAAACGCACTTAAAACACATTTTGACATGTATGAACATACTTAAAACACGCCTCAGCGTGCCTAAACGCGCTGAAAACACATTTTGACAGGTATAAACATACTTAAAACACGCCTCGGCATGCCGAAACGCGCTTAAAACACATTTTGACATGTATGCACATACTTAAAACACGCCTCAGCGTGCCTAAACGCGCTTAAAACACATTTTAACATCTATAAACATACTTAAAACACGCCTCAGCGTGTCTAAACGTGCTTAAAACGCATTTTAACGTGTACAAGCGTATTTAAAACACACTTCCATGTGCCTAAACATGCTTAAAGCACATCTCTGCATGCCTAAACATGCTTAAAACATGGCTGGGTGTGCCCAGGCACGCTTAAAACGCGCCTCAGTGTGCCTAAACATGCTTAAAACATGCTTCAACATGCCTAAACGTGCTTTGACACACTTAAACATGCTTAAAATGTGCCTCAGTGTGCCTAAACACGCTTAAAACATGGCTGGGTGCGCCCAAGCATGCTGAAAACATGCCTCAGTGTGCCTAAACACGCTTACAACATGCTTCAACATGCCTAAACGTGGTTTGACACACTTAAACATGCTTAAAATGTGCCTCAGTGTGCCTAAACACGCTTAAAACATGGCTGGGTATGCCTAAGCATGGTTAAAACGCACCTCAGTGTGCCTAAACATACTTAAAACATGCTTCAACATATCTAAATGTCATTTGACACACTTAAACATGCTTCAAATGTGTGTCAGTGTGCCCAAACATACTTAAAACATATTTCAACATGCCTAAATGTCGTTTGACACACACATGCTTAAAACGTGTCTCAGTGTGCGTAAACATGCTTAAAACCTGCCCTGACATGCTAAAAACACATCCCAACATGCTAAAAACATGCCTTAATATAATCTAACACTTACAAACGGCCACCAGCATGCTAAAAACACGCATTAAAGTACCCGGACACGCTAAAAACACGCCTCCACGCGCCAAAGCATGCAGTAGGAAGCATGTTGTGACATGGGGACCCCAACATGGCCCTTGTCGCGATACAGGGACCCCGCGACACATGTGACGACATCACGTGACGACACGCCGCGCCACGCGTGACGACGGGAGAGCGCGCGGGTGGGATCGCGTGGGGACACGGGACGCGCGGTGCCGCAGGCGGTGGGGGACGTGGCGGGGGGCGGGGACACGCAACGGCACGGGGAAACACGCCGTGACACGCGTGAATGAGCCGTGACGGGGGTGGGGGGGGCAACGGGGGGGGGTTGGGGGCAATTTGGGGTCCCCGGGGCCGAATTTGGGGTATTTTAGGGCAATTTGGGGTATTTTAGGGCAATTTGGGGTCTCCAAGACTGAACTTGGGGCACTTTAGGGCAATTTGGGGTCCCCGAGGCCGAATTTGGGGCATTTCAGGGCAATTTGGGGTCTCCAAGACTGAATTTGGGGCGGTTTAGGGCAATTTGGGGTCCCCGAGGAGAATTTGGGGCGCTTTAGGGCAATTTGGGGTCCCCGAGGAGAATTTGGGGCGCTTTAGGGCAATCTGGGGTCCTCGAGGCCGAATTTGGGGCATTTTAGGGCAATTTGGGGTCCCCACAGCAGAATTTGGGGCGGTTTAGGGCAATCTGGGGTCCCCACGGCAGAATTTGGGGCGGTTTAGGGCAATTTGGGGTCCCCATGGCGGAATTTGGGGCGGTTTAGGGCAATCTGGGGTCCCCATGGCGGAATTTGGGGCGCTTTAGGGCAATTTGGGGTCCCCGAGGCTGAATTTGGGGCGCTTTAGGGCAATCTGGGGTCCCCGAGGCTGAATTCGAGGCGGTTTAGGGCAATTTGGGGTCCCCACGGCACAATTTGGGGCGGTTTAGCGCAATTTGGGGGCCCCATGGCAGAATTTGGGGCGGTTTAGGGCAATTTGGGGTCCCCGAGGCTGAATTTGGGGTGCTTTAGGGCAATTTGGGGTCCCCACAGCACAATTTGGGGCGGTTTAGGGCAATTTGGGGTCCCCGAGGCTGAATTTGGGGCCTTTTAGGGCAATTTGGGGTCCCCACAGCACAATTTGGGGCGGTTTAGGGCAATTTGGGGTCTCCAAGACTGAATTTGGGGCGCTTTAGGGCAATTTGGGGTCCCCGAGGCTGAATTTGGGGCGCTTTAGGGCAATTTGGGGTCCCCACGGCAGAATTTAGGGCATTTCAGAGCAATTTGGGGTCCCCACAGCACAATTTGGGGCAGTTTAGGGCAATCTGGGGTTCCCGAGGCAGAATTTGGGGCGGTTTAGGGATATTTAGGGTCTCCAAGACAGAATTTGGGGCTTTTTGGGGCGATTCAGAGGGATTTGGGGTCCCCAAAATAGAATTTAGGGCATTTGAGGGAAATTCTGAGGGGATTTGGGGTTCCTGGGGTGCATTTAGGGGCAATTCCGGGGGAATTTGGAGTCCCAAGGCACAATTTGGGGCATTCTGGGGCAATTCTGGGGGGATTTGGGGTGCCTTTTGGGGTAATTCTAAGGGGATTTGGGGTCCGCAGAGAATTTTGCTTTTTTTCAGGTCATTCTGAGGGGATTTAGGGTCCCCAAAGCAAATTATAGGCATTTTGGGGTGATTCTGGGAGGATTTAGGGACCCTAAGGTCCATTTTGGGGCAATTCTGGGGAGATTTGGGGTCCCCAGAGCAGAATTTGGGGCATTTTGTGGTAATTCCGGTAGGATTTGGAGTCCCTGGGGTGCATTTTGGGGCGATTCTGGGGGGATCTGGAAACCCCCAACCAGAATTTGGGGCATTTTGGGAGGGATTCTAGGGAAATTTAGAGTGCCTGGGGTGCATTTTGGGGTGATTTCAAGGGGATTTGGGGTCCCCACTGCAAATTATGGGCATTTTGGGACAATTTGGGGGGGATTTCTAGTCCCCAGTACCGAATTTGTGGCATTCTGGGGCCATTCTGGGGGGATTTGGGGTCCCCGGGGTGCATTCGGGGGCCATTCTAGGGGGATTTGGGGTCCCCGGGGTGCATTCTGGGGCCATTCTGGGGGGATTTGGGGTCCCTGGGGTGCATTCGGGGGCCATTCTGGGGGGATTTGGGGTCCCCGGGGTGCATTCTGGGGCCATTCTGGGGGGATTTGGGGTCCCCGGGGTGCATTTCGGGGCCATTCTGGGGGGATTTGGGGTCCCCGGGGTGCATTTCGGGGCCATTCTGGGGGGATTTGGGGTCCCCGGGGTGCATTTCGGGGCCATTCTGGGGGGATTTGGGGTCCCCGGGGTGCATTTTGGGGCCATTCTGGGGGGATTTGGGGTCCCCGGGGTGCATTTTGGGGCCATTCTGGGGGGATTTGGGGTCCCCAAAGCAGAACCTGGAACATTTTAGGGCAATTTTGGAGAAACTTGAGGTCCTTGGGGTGCACGTAGGGGCATTTTGAGGCAATTCTGGGGGGATTTGGGGTCCCCAGCACACATTTTGGGGCATTTAGGGGATATTCTGGGAGGATTTGGGGTCCCTGGAGCAAAATTTGGGGCATTTGGGTGCAATTTTGGAGGAATTCAGGGCCTCTGCGATGCATTTAGGAGCATTTTAGGCCCAGTCCGGGCGGGATTTGAGGTCCCCACACCAGAATTTGAGACCTTTTGGGGCCCCTAGGTGGCACGGGGCGGGGGGGGGGGGGGGGGGGGTTTGGGGGTGCCACGCGGGGGGGGGGGAGGGGGGGTGGATTTGGGGTTCCTCACCAGGCCGTGCTCGTCGAAGGCGCCGGCGCAGAGCTCCTGGTAGAGCCGGGGATCGAGCGGCAGCTCCTCGTCCGAGAGGCTCTCGGGGGGCCCCGCCGCCCCCAGCTGCTCCTTCAGCAGCTCCAGCTCCCCCTCGCGCCCCCGCGCCAGCTGGGGGGGGGTCAGCACCCACCCAGACGGCTGGCAACCCCCCACCCCCGGGAACCCAGGCATTCGGGGCACCCATGAGAAACCCCCCCCCCCCCCCCCCCCCCCATTGCAGCCCCAAGGGACCCAAGCGTTCGGGGCACCCATGAGAACCCCCCCCCATTGCAGCCCCAAGGGACCCAGACCCCCCCCCCCCCCCCCTTATTGGGGGACCCAAGCATCTGGGAGAACCAGGGACCCCCCCACCCACACCTCCAGGGGACCCAGGCACCCAGGGCACCCACGACAACCCCCCCATTGCAACCCTGGGGGGACCCAGAACCGCTCCCCTCCCCCCATCAACCCCTAAGGCACCCAGGCGGCCGGGAGACCCCAGGACAACCCCTCCCCCCTCCCCCCCCCCCCCCCCCCCCAAAAAGGGGACCCAGGCGTCCAGGGGGGGGACCTGACATCAACCCCACCCCCACCCCTGGGGGGCACCCAAGCATCTGGGTGGAGGTGTTGTCAGTAGGTTCCAGAGTTAACAGACTGTAACCCCCACCCCTGCTACAGACCCAGAAGGGACCCAGGCATCTGGGACCCCCACCCACCCCCCCACCCCGAAGGGACCCAGGCGTTCGGGTGACTCACCGAGGTGGGGAAGTACTTGTAGGACTCCTGCGGGGGAGGAGGGACACGTCAAGGGACACGTCAGGGACACGGGGGGGACGTGGGGACACGTCAAGGACACATGACACGTCGGGGGACATCAGGGACATGTGGGGACACGGATGGCGTGACACAGGGACATGTCGGGGGCGTGTCAGGGATATGGGACACGTCAGGGACACGGGATGGGGTAACACAGGGACATGGAACACGTTAGGGACATGGGACAACACAGGGACACGTCAGGGACATGGGACACGTCGGGGACAGGGACATGGGACGACATGGGGACACATCAGGGACACAGGACAGGGTGACACGGGGACGCGTTAGCGACATGTGACACATCAGGGACACAACAGGGTGACACGGGGACATGTCAGGAATGACACATGTCAGGAACATGGGACAAGGTGACAAACATGTCAGGGACATGGGGACACGCTGCGGACACGCCAGTGACATGTCACATGGGGACACGCCAGTGACATGTGACGGACACACAACAAAGTGACACAGGAACACGGGACAAAGTGACACAGAAACATGCCAGGGACACGTCAGGGACACAGAAACACGTTGGGGACACGTGACAAGGTGACACGGGAGCCACATCAAGGACACGTTGGGGCCACCCCACCACCCCACCACCACGCCCCCCCCCCAAACCACGCCAAAACCCCCGCACACGCAAAACATACTAAGCATGCACTAAGGTCACGCCAAGCACATCCTAGCAACACACCAAGGCCACGCTAAGCGCACAGTAAGGCCATGCTAATGACATGCTTGCACACGCTAAGAACACATAGGACACACAGCACACACTGACACCATGCTAACATACTAAGGACATGTCAACCTCACGCTAAGAATGTGCTAACACACTAAGGCCACACTAAACACATGGTAGGACCATGCTAACAACACACTAAGGCAACGTTAAGCATAAGACATGCTAATGCCATGCTAACACCATAACCACATAAACACGCTAAGGGCCTATTAAACACACACTAGCTGCATGCTAAAATTTCACTAACACGCTAAACATGCTAAAGACACATTACAGCCATACTAGCAGTATACTAATAACATACTAAGATCATACCAACACACTGACACCATGCCAAAGCCCTACTAAGCACATACTAAGGACACACTAAGGTCACACGAAGTCCGCGCCAAGCACATGCTAACAACACGAGGCACTCACTAACCCCACACTAAAGCCATGCCAAGCACACGCTAAAGTCATGCCAATGACATGCGAAGCACACACTAACACCACTACCGCCAAACTAAGGCCGTGCCAAACACGCTAAAACCATAGTAAAGCCAAGCACATGCTAAGGACTTGCTAAGGACACGGTAAGGCCGCGCTAAGGCCATGCTACAGACACACTAAGCAGACATTAAACATACTAAGGTCACACTAAGGTCATGCCAAACGCATGCTAACAAAACATGAAGCACTAGCCCTGCACTAAAGCCATGCTAAGGACATGCCAAGCACATGCTAACCCCATGCCAAGCACACACTCAGGACACGCTAACACCACACTGACGCCAAACTAAGGCCACGGCAAGCACATGTCAACACCACATGAAGCACTCACCCCAGACTAAGGCCACGCCAAGCCCGCTTAGACCGCACTAACGACATGCTAAGTACATGCTTAGGACGTGCCAATGACATGCTAAGCACACACTAAGCACACTTCAAGCCCACACTAACACCACACGAAGCACTCGCTAACCCCACAATAAGGCCACGCCAAGCCCACACCAAGCCCACGCTAACGACACGCTAAGGCCACGCCAAGGCCCCGCGACTCACGCGTGCGCGCAGCTGGCACTGCCGCAGGCGGCACTTCTGCCGGATCTTGTTGGGGCCCCCGAACTTCTTCATGTCGCGGCAGAAATCGCACTGCCCGCAGTCCTCGGGGCGCCGGCACGCCTCGCACTCCCCGCACATACGTGCCGATCGCTTGATCTGCGGGACGGGGGAACCCAAGCGTCCGGGTGGGCACCCAAGAGTTTGGGGGGTGAGGGGGGACACCCAGGAGTTCAGGGAGAGGGGGGGGGACGACACCCAGGCATCCAGGCTTCACCCCACACCGGATCCCAGGATCCAGGAAGGGACCCAGGCGGCCGGCACCCTACTCCCGCCAACCCAGCACCCTCCCTACGCCTCCCGGAGGCATGGGTGCCCTCCCCGGAGGCATGGGTCCCACCTTGGCGGCCCGTCCTTGCTCCAGCGCCAACTCTTGGGCCTTGACGCTCTCGTGTTCCCGCTCCTTCTCCCGCCATTTCTTGTGCCGGTAACGGATCTCCAGGGTAGGGTCCTTCTCTAGGGGCGAGGAAAAAGGGGATCAGGGGGGACCCAAGTGTCCGGGAGAGACCTCGTGCCCCCACCCTAAGTCACCTCTCTGGTTCTGGGATCCCCCTCACCAAGGGAGCCGGGCAGCCGGGGCACCCACCCAAAAAGGGAGCCGGGCAGCCGGGGCACCCACCCAAAAAGGGAGCCGGGCAGCCGGGGCACCCACCCAAAAAGGGAGCCGGGCATCTAGGACCCCTATTTCCACCCCCCCACCCCTCAATCTCAACCCAGACCCCTCCAAACCCCCCCTAAAAGGGACCGAGATATCCAAGCCCCCCCAAGAAGGCACCCCAACACCCACTCCTCTGCCCAAAAGGCGACCCAGGCATCCAGGACCCCCACAGAAGCCACCCAAGCACCCCACACCCACTATTTCTCTCTCTAAAGCTCAACACAGCCCCCCCCGCCAAATCCTCCCCACCCAAGAGACACCCAGGTGTCTGGGAACCCCCAAAAAGACGACCCAGGCACCCCCAAAAAGGAGACCCAGGCGCCCGGGCTCACCCCGGCACTGCAGACAGTACCACTCCCGAATAGCCTTGGCCATCTTCTCGGTGATGTTGATGCAGTCGCCGTGGAACCACTCGTTGCAGTTGTCGCACCCGCTGCCGGGGGAGAAGAGCACCTTAACCAGAGCACCCAGGCGTCCGGGACACCCCTATCCCCCCCAACACCACCCTAAGGCACCCAGGCAGCTGGGATCCCCCCCCTCCCCATTTTTATAAAGAACTCAGGCATCCGGGGAAACTCCATAAGAAGGCACCCAGGAATCCGAGGGGAATCCAGGCGTCCGGGGAAGGGGACCCAGGCGTGCGGATTCCACCACCCCCAAACCTGAGGGGACCCAGGCGTCTGGGGAGGGGGACCCCCACCCCTAAAGGAACCCAGGCGCCCAGGGAAGGGGACCCCCAACTCTAAAGGAACCCAGGCGTCCAGGGAGGGGGACCCAGGTGTCTGGGGAAGGGGACCCCCAACCCTAAAGGAACTCAGGCGCCCAGGGAAGGGGACCCCCAACTCTAAAGGAACCCAGGCGTCCAGGGAGGGGGACCCAGGTGTCTGGGGAAGGGGACCCCCACCCCTAAAGGAACTCAGGTGCCCAGGGAAGGGGACCCCCAACCCTAAAGGAACCCAGGCGCCCGGGGAAGGGGGACCCCCAACCCTAAAGGAACCCAGGCGCCCGGGGAAGGGGGACCCCCAACCCTAAAGGAACCCAGGCGCCCGGGGAAGGGGGACCCCCAACCCTAAAGCAACCCAGGCGCCCGGGGAAGGGGGACCCCCAACCCTAAAGGAACCCAGGCGCCCGGGGAAGGGGGACCCCCAACCCTAAAGGAACCCAGGCGCCCGGGGAAGGGGACCCCCAACCCTAAAGGAACTCAGGCGCCCGGGGAAGGGGACCCCCAACCCTAAAGGAACCCAGGCGTCCGGGGAAGGGGACCCCCAACTCTAAAGGAACCCAGGTGCCCAGGGAAGGGGACCCCCACCCCTAAAGGAACCCAGGCGTCTGGGGAGGGGGACCCCCAACCCTAAAGGAACCCAGGTGTCCGGGGAAGGGGGACCCCCAACCCTAAAGGAACCCAGGCGCCCAGGGAAGGGGGACCCCCAACCCTAAAGGAACCCAGGCGCCCGGGGAGGGGGACCCCCAACCCTAAAGGAACCCAGGCGTCCGGGGAGGGGGACCCCCAACCCTAAAGGAACCCAGGCGCCCGGGGAAGGGGGACCCCCAACTCTAAAGGAACCCAGGCGCCCGGGGAAGGGGGACCCCCACCCCTAAAGGAACCCAGGCGCCCGGGGAAGGGGGACCCCCAACCCTAAAGGAACCCAGGCGCCCGGGGAAGGGGGACCCCCACCCCTAAAGGAACCCAGGCACCCGGGGAAGGGGGACCCCCAACCCTAAAGGAACTCAGGTGCCTGGGGAAGGGGACCCCCAACCCTAAAGGAACCCAGGCGTCCGGGGAGGGGGACCCCCAACCCTAAAGGAGCCCAGGCGCCCGGGGAAGGGGGACCCCCAACCCTAAAGGAACCCAGGCGCCCGGGGAAGGGGACCCCCAACCCTAAAGGAGCCCAGGCGCCCGGGGAAGGGGGACCCCCAACCCTAAAGGAACCCAGGCGCCCGGGGAAGGGGACCCCCAACCCTAAAGGAACCCAGGCGCCCGGGGAAGGGGACCCCCAACCCTAAAGGAACCCAGGCGCCCGGGGAAGGGGACCCCCACCCCTAAAGGAACCCAGGCGTCCGGGGAAGGGGACCCCCAACCCTAAAGGAACCCAGGCGTCCGGGGAAGGGGGACCCCCACCCCTAAAGGAACCCAGGCGCCCGGGGAAGGGGGACCCCCACCCCTAAAGGAACCCAGGCGTCCGGGGAGGGGGACCCCCAACCCTAAAGGAACCCAGGCGCCCGGGGAAGGGGGACCCCCACCCCTAAAGGAACCCAGGCGTCCGGGGAGGGGGACCCCCAACCCTAAAGGAACCCAGGCGCCCGGGGAAGGGGGACCCCCAACCCTAAAGGAACCCAGGCGCCCGGGGAAGGGGGACCCCCAACTCTAAAGGAACCCAGGCGCCCGGGGAAGGGGGACCCCCACCCCTAAAGGAACCCAGGCGCCCGGGGAAGGGGGACCCCCACCCCTAAAGGAACCCAGGCGCCCGGGGAAGGGGGACCCCCACCCCTAAAGGAACCCAGGCGCCCGGGGAAGGGGGACCCCCACCCCTAAAGGAACCCAGGCGTCCGGGGAAGGGGGACCCCCACCCCTAAAGGAACCCAGGCGTCCGGGGAGGGGGACCCCCAACTCTAAAGGAGCCCAGGTGTCCGGGGAGGGGGACCCCCAACCCTAAAGGAGCTCAGGCGCCCGGGGAGGGGGACCCCCAACTCTAAAGGAACCCAGGCGTCCGGGGAGGGGGACCCCCAACTCTAAAGGAGCTCAGGCGCCCGGGGAGGGGGACCCCCAACCCTAAAGGAGCTCAGGCGCCCGGGGAGGGGGACCCCCAACCCTAAAGGAACCCAGGCGCCCGGGGAAGGGGGACCCCCAACCCTAAAGGAACCCAGGCGCCCGGGGAAGGGGGACCCCCAACCCTAAAGGAACCCAGGCGCCCGGGGAAGGGGGACCCCCAACCCTAAAGGAACCCAGGCGCCCGGGGAAGGGGACCCCCAACCCTAAAGGAACTCAGGCGCCCGGGGAAGGGGACCCCCAACCCTAAAGGAACCCAGGCGTCCGGGGAAGGGGACCCCCAACCCTAAAGGAACCCAGGTGCCCAGGGAAGGGGACCCCCACCCCTAAAGGAACCCAGGCGTCTGGGGAGGGGGACCCCCAACCCTAAAGGAACCCAGGTGTCCGGGGAAGGGGGACCCCCAACCCTAAAGGAACCCAGGCGCCCAGGGAAGGGGGACCCCCAACCCTAAAGGAACCCAGGCGTCCGGGGAGGGGGACCCCCAACCCTAAAGGAACCCAGGCGTCCGGGGAGGGGGACCCCCAACCCTAAAGGAACCCAGGCGCCCGGGGAAGGGGGACCCCCAACTCTAAAGGAACCCAGGCGCCCGGGGAAGGGGGACCCCCACCCCTAAAGGAACCCAGGCGCCCGGGGAAGGGGGACCCCCAACCCTAAAGGAACCCAGGCGCCCGGGGAAGGGGGACCCCCACCCCTAAAGGAACCCAGGCACCCGGGGAAGGGGGACCCCCAACCCTAAAGGAACTCAGGTGCCTGGGGAAGGGGACCCCCACCCCTAAAGGAACCCAGGCGTCCGGGGAGGGGGACCCCCAACCCTAAAGGAACCCAGGCGCCCGGGGAAGGGGGACCCCCAACCCTAAAGGAACCCAGGCGCCCGGGGAAGGGGGACCCCCAACTCTAAAGGAACCCAGGCGCCCGGGGAAGGGGGACCCCCACCCCTAAAGGAACCCAGGCGCCCGGGGAAGGGGGACCCCCACCCCTAAAGGAACCCAGGCGCCCGGGGAAGGGGGACCCCCACCCCTAAAGGAACCCAGGCGTCCGGGGAAGGGGGACCCCCACCCCTAAAGGAACCCAGGCGCCCGGGGAAGGGGGACCCCCAACCCTAAAGGAACCCAGGCGCCCGGGGAAGGGGGACCCCCAACCCTAAAGCAACCCAGGCGCCCGGGGAAGGGGGACCCCCAACCCTAAAGCAACCCAGGCGCCCGGGGAAGGGGGACCCCCAACCCTAAAGCAACCCAGGCGCCCGGGGAAGGGGACCCCCAACCCTAAAGGGACCCAGGCGTCTGGGGAAGGGGACCCCCAACCCTAAAGGGACCCAGGCATCCGGGGAAGGGGACCCAGGTGTCCGGGGAGGGGGACCCCCAACCCTAAAGGAACCCAGGCCACTGGGAAGGGGACCCCCACCCCTAAAGGAACTCAGGTGCCCAGGGAAGGGGACTCCCAACCCTAAAGGAACCCAGGCATCCGGGGAGGGGGACCCCCAACCCTAAAGGAGCTCAGGCGCCCGGGGAGGGGGACCCCCAACTCTAAAGGAACCCAGGCGCCCGGGGAGGGGGACCCCCAACTCTAAAGGAGCTCAGGCGCCCGGGGAGGGGGACCCCCAACCCTAAAGGAGCTCAGGCGCCCGGGGAAGGGGGACCCCCACCCCTAAAGGAACCCAGGCGCCCGGGGAAGGGGGACCCCCAACCCTAAAGGAACCCAGGCGCCCGGGGAAGGGGGACCCCCAACCCTAAAGGAACCCAGGCGCCCGGGGAAGGGGGACCCCCAACCCTAAAGGAACCCAGGCGCCCGGGGAAGGGGGACCCCCAACCCTAAAGGAACCCAGGCGCCCGGGGAAGGGGACCCCCAACCCTAAAGGAACCCAGGCGCCCGGGGAAGGGGACCCCCAACCCTAAAGGAACCCAGGCGTCCGGGGAAGGGGACCCCCAACTCTAAAGGAACCCAGGTGCCTGGGGAAGGGGACCCCCAACCCTAAAGGAACTCAGGTGCCTGGGGAAGGGGACCCCCAACCCTAAAGGAACCCAGGCGTCCGGGGAGGGGGACCCCCAACTCTAAAGGAACCCAGGCGCCCGGGGAAGGGGGACCCCCAACCCTAAAGGAACCCAGGCGCCCGGGGAAGGGGGACCCCCACCCCTAAAGGAACCCAGGCGCCCGGGGAAGGGGGACCCCCAACCCTAAAGGAACCCAGGCGCCCGGGGAAGGGGGACCCCCAACCCTAAAGGAACCCAGGCGCCCGGGGAAGGGGGACCCCCAACCCTAAAGGAACCCAGGCGCCCGGGGAAGGGGGACCCCCAACCCTAAAGCAACCCAGGCGCCCGGGGAAGGGGGACCCCCAACCCTAAAGCAACCCAGGCGCCCGGGGAAGGGGGACCCCCAACCCTAAAGGAACCCAGGTGTCCGGGGAAGGGGGACCCCCAACCCTAAAGGAACCCAGGCGTCCGGGGAAGGGGACCCCCAACCCTAAAGGAACCCAGGCGCCCGGGGAGGGGGACCCCCAACCCTAAAGGAACCCAGGCGCCCGGGGAGGGGGGCCCCCAACCCTAAAGGGACCCAGGCGCCCGGCACTCACATCATGAAGCAGTTGATGTCGGGTTTGCGACACACGCAGTAAACCGGGGCGTTCTCCTCCCCCCCCGGGCCCGCCTCCGCGTCCGAGAACTCGCTGTCCTGAGGGGAGAGGGTGCGGGGGGGGGGCGTCAGGGCCTCCCGGGAAGCGGGGGGGGGGGGAGAGACCCAGGCGTCTGGGGAGGACCCCGGCGTCCCAGAATCCCCCCACAAGGCACCCAGGGATCCGGGACACCCCCCTCACCATCGCCCCTTTGTCGCGACCGCTGCCCCCGACAGAAGATCGCCGACTGGCCCCGCCACAGCCGGAAGTGTGGGGGGGGGAAACGTATCCGACTTCCGCTTCCGGGTGAGGTGGGGGGGTGGCACCCGCGCCCACGGACGGTAGGAAGGCGCCCGCCCCTAAAATGGCGGCGGCGCCTGCGCGGGGCGCCGCAAAATGGCGGCGCCCACTGCGGGGTGGGGGGGGGGGGCATTTCAAAATGGCGGCGGCCGCTGGGGGCGGCCATGTTGGGGAGGGAAAATGTCACCAGCAGCCCCACCCCCCCCCGGGACCCCCACGGAGACACGTGATTGGTTGTGGCAGTTGGGGGCGTTTATTGAGGGGAATGTGGGGGGGGGACATGGGGGGGGACATGGGGGGGGGACCGGGGGGACATGGAGGGGGACATGGGGGGGACATGGGGGGGACATGGAGGGGACGGGGGGGACATGGGGGGGACATGGGGGGACACAGGTGACACGCAGGTCACGTGTGTGTGTCCCCCCTCGTCCCCCCCCGCTGTCACGTCTCCCCTCACTCGGGCGGAGCCTCCAGGGGGCGCTGCAGCCGCTCCAGCTCCTCCGCCAGCCTGAGGGGGGGGGGCGGGGACAGAGAGAGAGAGTGGGCGGGGCCACGAGGGAGCCAAGCATCCGGGAGGCGGGACTTCGGGGGGGGGAGACACACCCACCTGTCCCTGCGGCGCAGGCAGACCTGCCGCCGTCCAAGCTCCGCCCCCAAGCGCTGCCGCGCCCCCTCCTCCTCCTGCTCCACCAATCGCCTGCGGGACCCGGGCGTTTGGGGAGGGGAAGGGGCGGGGCCAGGCATCCGAGAGGGCGGAGCCAGGCAGCCCCCGGGGGGAACTCACGTGGCCACGTGGGCTTCGGGTCCCAGCTGCTCTTCCGCCTCCAGTAGGTGGCGCTCTGAGGGGGGCGGGGCCTGTCACCCCACCCCACCCCGCCCCAGGGGACCCAGGCACCCAGGAAAGGGGACCCAGGCACCCAGGGAAGGGGACCCAGGCACCCAGGGGAGGGCACCCAGGCACCCGGGATGGGGGGACCCAGGCACCCGGGGCTCACCCTGGCTCAGCAACTTCTCCCGCGCTTCCTCCAGTCGCACCAGTTCAGCCTCCAACTGGGCCGGGGCCTGCGGGAGGGGACCCAAGCACCCAGGGAAGGGCACCCAAGCACCCAGGGGAGGGCACCCAGGCACCCAGGGGAGGGCACCCAGGCACCCAGGGAAGGGCACCCAAGCACCCAGGGGAGGGCACCCAGGCACCCAGGATGGGGGGACCCAGGAATCCGGGGCTCACGTGCGCTTCCCGCAGGTGTTTGTGCTCCTCCATGATGTCATCGAGCTGCTGCCAGAACTCCTGCCTGCGGGGACGGGGCGGGTGACCCGCGCGTCACGTGACCCGCGCGTCACGTGACCCCCGCGACCCGCGCGTCACGTGACCCGCCTGTGTCCCCGGCGCAGGTGACGCAGGCGTCCCCGCTGCTCCCCCGCCCCTTCCAGGTCCTGCTGGCGGTCCAGGCACAGCCCCCGGCGCCTGCGGGGGTCAAGGGTCAACGGGGGGGTCAAGGGTCAATGGGGGGTCAAGGGTCATGTGTCATGGGGGTCAAGGGTCATGGGGGTCAAGGGGCAGGGGAAGGTCAATGGGTGTCGGGGGGTGGACAGCGGGCAGTGAGGGGTCAGAGGTCACCAGGAGAGGGCTGAGGGGCAGAGGTCATCAGGGTGTCAGGGGTCACCGTGGGGGCATGGGGTGGCAGAGGTCAGCAGGGGGGCAAGGGTTAGGGGTCACCGGGGGGTCTTGGAGGGGTCAAGGGTCACGCAGGGGTGGGGCTCAGAGAGCACTTGGGAGCGGGGTCACCAGGGCGGGGTTGGGGTGGCGAGAGGTCAGCAGGGTGCCAGGGGTCACCAGGGGACTGGGGGGGTCAGAGGTCACCAGGGTGCGAGGGGTCACCGAGGGGGTTAGGGGTCACCAGATGGATGGGGGGTCAGAGGTCACCAGGGTGCGAGGGGTCACCGAGGGGGTTAGGGGTCACCAGATGGATTTGGGGTCAGAGGTCACCAGGGTGCGAGGGGTCACCGAGGGGGTTAGGGGTCACCAGATGGATTTGGGGTCAGAGGTCACCAGGGTGCCAGGGTCACCGAGGGGGTTAGGGGTCACCAGATGGATTTGGGGTCAGAGGTCACCAGGGTGCCAGGGGTCACCGAGGGGGTTAGGGGTCACCAGATGGATTTGGGGTCAGAGGTCACCAGGGTGCCAGGGGTCACCAGAGAGGTGTGGGGTCAGAGGTCACCAGGGTGCCAGGGGTCACCAGGTGTGTTCGAGGGGTCAGAGGTCACCACGGGGGGGGGGGGCGGGTGGGCGTAGGTGGGGTTAGCGGGGCGGGGGTCCCAGGAGGAGCCAGGCACCCGGGGCCCCTCCCACTCACCTTTGACCTTCGGCCTCCACCTCCTCCCTACGCAGCCGCGCCACCCGCAGCGCCTCTGCCGGGGGAGGGGGGGGGGGGGGGGGAGGGCACCCAGGAATCCGGGGAAGCCCCCACCCCAAAAAGACCCCCAAGCATCCGGCCCCAGGGGATGCTGGGAGGTTGCCGCGAGCGCGGCCTCACCCTGCTTCTGCTGCCAGAGCCCCTCCAGCGCCGCCTGACGCTCCTCCACTGCGGGGAGAGGGGTCGGCACCCGGATGTCGGGGTGTCCCCCCCCCACCCCACCCAGGATGACGGGGTCCCCATGGGTGCCCCCCCCTAGGGTCTCCTCAGTCCCCCCAGGGTGTCTTGGGTCCCCACATGGTCAACTGGGTGCCACTTCCCGGATGCCTGGGTGCCCCCCCAGATGCCTGGGTGCCCCCCCGGATGCCTGGGTCCCCATGGGTGCCCCCCCCTAGGGTCTCCTCAGTCCCCCCAGGGTGTCTTGGGTCCCCACATGGTCAACTGGGTGCCACTTCCCGGATGCCTGGGTGCCCCCCCAGATGCCTGGGTGCCCCCCCGGATGCCTGGGTCCCCATGGGTGCCCCCCCCAGGGTCTCCTCAGTCCCCCCAGGGTGTCTTGGGTCCCCACATGGTCAACTGGGTGCCACTTCCCGGATGCCTGGGTGCCCCCCCAGATGCCTGGGTGCCCCCCCGGATGCCTGGGTCCCCATGGGTGCCCCCCCCAGGGTCTCCTGAGTCCCCCCGGGGTGTCTTGGGTCCCCCCATGGTCAACTGGGTGCCACTTCCCGGATGCCTGGGTGCCCCCCCAGATGCCTGGGTGCCCCCCTGGATGCCTGGGTCCCCATGGGTGCCCCCCCCAGGGTCTCCTGAGTCCCCCCAGGGTGCCTTGGGTCCCCCCATGGTCAACTGGGTGCCACTTCCCGGATGCCTGGGTGCCCCCCCAGATGCCTGGGTCCCCTCCCGGATGCCTGGGTGCCCCCCCAGATGCCTGGGTGCCCCCCCCGGGGTGACTCACGCTGCTCCAGTTGCCGGCGCAGCCCCTCGCTGTGTCCCTGCGCCTCCGTCAGCTCCCGAGCCAGGGCCTGACGCGCTGCGGCGGGGGGGGGGGGGACGACACACGGACGCCGTGGGGACGGACCGGAGGGACATGGGGGACACAGGGGACATGGGGTGGGTGGGGGGGTGTCCCCCGTCGCTCACCTCGGTGCAGGCTGCGGATCCGCCCCAGCAGCGCCTCCAGCCGTGGACCCCCCATGGGGGGACAGGGGGTCCCTGGGGGACACACACACACACACAATGGGGACACACACACACACACACACAGTGACACTCGTGTCCCTCAGGGGACAGAGGGTGACACCCGCGTCCCTGGGTTGGGGGGGGACGGGACGGGACAGGGGACACCCAGGAGGGGACATGGCCGCCAGAGCCCCTCACCGTCTGGGTCACCGTCCATCGCCGCAGCCTGAGGGGACAGGGGTGACAACGGCAGCCAGCGGCCATGTGCTGGCCCCTCGTCCCCTCTCATGTCCCCTTGTCACCCTCTTCTGTCACCTCTTCTCCCGCCATTTTCTGTCCTCTCTTCCCTTCTTTTCCATCCCATCTTCCCCCCCCCTTTTCTCTCCCCTCTTCCCTCCATTTTCTGTCCCCTTTCCCCTTTTCCACCTCCTCTTCCCCCTCTTTTCTGTCACGTTTCCCTCCGTTTTCTGTCACCTCTTTGCCCTCCATTTTCTGTTGCGTTTCCTCAATTTCCTGTCACTTTCCCGCCATTTTCCCTCCCTTCTTCCCTCTTTTCTGTCCCTTTTTCCCTCCATTTCTTCTCCCCTCTTCCCCCTCTTCTCCATCCCCTCTTCCCGCTCTTTTCTGTCACGTTTCCCTCCATTTTCTGTCGCCTCTTCCCCCTTTTTCTGTCACCTCTTCCTGCCATTTTGTCATGTCCTTTATTTTGTCCCCTTTTTGCCCTCCATTTTCCATCCCCTCTTCCCTCTTTTCTGTCCCCTATTCCCCCCATTTTCTGTCATCCCTTTCCATTTTCTGTCCCCTCTTCCCCCTTGTTTCTGTCACCTTTTCCACGTCTTTTCTGTCCCCTCCTCCCACCATTTTCTGTCACCTCTTCCCGCCATTTTCTGTCACCTCTTCCCCTCTTTTCTGTCCCATCTTCCCCCTTTTCCGTCCCCCCTTCCCTCCATTTTCTGTCCCCTCTTCTCCCTTTTTCTGTCACCTCTTCACACCATTTTCTGTCATGTCTTTCCTCCATTATCTGCCTCCTCACCCCCCTCTTCTCTCTCCTCTTTCCCCCTCTTTTCTGTCTCCTTCACCCCCCTCACCTGTCACCTCTTCCTTCTCCATTTTCTGTCACCTTCCCCCCTTTTCTGTACCCTTTCCCCTCCATTTTCTTTCACCTCTTCCCCCTCTTTTCTGTCACGTCTTGCCTCCATTTTGTGTCCCCTCTTCCTCCTATTTTTGTAACCTCTACCCCCTCTTTACTGTCCCCTCTTCCCGCCATTTTTTGTCACATCTTCCCTCCGGTTTGTCACCTCTTCCCCCCCTTTTCTCTCCCATCTTCCCTCCATTTTGTCCCCCTTTTCGCCCTCCATGTTCTGTCCCCTCTTCCCTCTTTTTTCTGTTCCCTTTTCCCTCCACTTTCTGTCACCTCTCTGCCCTCCATTTTCTGTCCCCTCTTCCAGCTTTTTCTGTCCCTTCTCGCCCCTTTTCCGTCCCCTCTTCCCTCTCTTTTCTGTCACGTTTTTCCTCCATTTTCTGTCCCCTTTTTGCCCTCCATTTTCTGTCCCCTCTTCCCTCTTTTTTGTCACGTTTCCCCTCCATTTTCTGTCCATTCTTCCCCCTTTTTTCTGTCACATTTTCCCTCCATTTTCCGCCACCTCTTCCCCCTCTTTTCTGTCACATTTTCCGTCCATTTTCTGTCCCCTCTTTTCTGTCAGTCTTCCCACCTTTTATGTCCCCTCTTCCCCCCATTTTCTGTCACATTTTCCCTCCATTTTCTGTCCCCTTTTTGCCCTCCATTTTCTGTCCCCTCTTCCAGCCCTTTCTATCCCCTATTCCCCTCATTTTGTCACGTTTTCCCTCCATTTTCTGTCCCCTCTCCCCCCTTGTTTCTGTCCCCTCCTCCCACCGTTTTCTGCCCCCTCTTCCCCCTTTTCTGTCACATTTTCCCTCCATTTTCTGTCCACTCTTCACCCTTTTCCGTTCCGTGTTCCCTCCATTTTCTGTCCTCTTTTCACCCTTTTTTCTGTCACGTTTTCCCTCCATTTTGTCACCTCTTCACCCTCTTTTCTCTCACATTTTCCCTCCATTTTCTGCCCCTCTCTTCCCCCTTTTTTCTGTCACATTTTCCCTCCATTTTCTGTCCTCTCTTCACCCTCTTCCCTGTTACATTTTCCCTCCATTTTGTCACCTCTTCACCCTCTTTTCTCACATTTTCCCTCCATTTTCTGCCACCTCTTCCCTGTCACATTTTCCCTCCATTTTGTCACCTCTTCCCCCTCTTTTCTCTCACATTTTCCCTCCATTTTCTGCCCCCTCTTCCCTGTCACATTTTCCCTCCATTTTGTCACCTCTTCCCCCTCTTTTCTGTCACATTTCCCCTCCATTTTCTGCCCCCTTCTTCACCCTCTTTTCTGTCCCCTCTTCTTCCCTCCTCTCTCGACCCACCGCGCCATCACCCCCGTGTGACCTCACCCCTCGTGACATCACCGCCGCACGACGTCACCTACCGCAGCAGCCCACCCCTCCCCAACCTCCGGTGAGCCGTGTGTGTGTGTGTGTCCCGTGTGTGTCCCCCCCCAGCTCCCCGTACCCCGGCGTCCCCGTGTCCCCCCCCCCGACTTCTCCCCCTCCCCGACACAGGGGACTCTTTTCTCCGGCGGCGTTTTATTCCCCACCCCGGGGTTGAGGGTCGGGCCGGGGGGTGAGGGGGGGGGGCTCAGCCCTCGGCCTCGGCCCCCTCGGGGCGGCCGGGGGCGGCGCAGTATGGCGGCGGGTAGCGGATGAAGAGCCAGTCCTCCTCCTTCTTCAGCCAGCGCAGCAGCTTGGTGAGGACCCCGATGGCTCCCGCCTTCGTCACCAGTGGGCTGAAGCAGCCGTACAGCTCGAACTTGCTCGTCACCTGCGACCAGGGAGGGAACCGACCGGCGTTAACTCTGGCCCCTACTGACGGCGCCGACCAGTGAGCATCCCCCGTTAACTCTGGGACCTACTGACAACATCACAGGCGAGCATCCCCCGTTAACTCTGGGACCTACTGACAACATCACAGGCGAGCATCCCCCGTTAACTCTGGGACCTACTGATAGCATCACCAGTGAGCACCCCGACTAAGTGACGGTGCTCCCAGTGAGCGCCCCCGTTAACTCTGAAACCTACTGATAGCACTGCAAGCGAGTACCCCTGTTAACTCTGGGACCCACTGATGGTGCTGCCAGCAAGCACCCCCAATAATTGATGGTGCTGGCACAGAGCACCTCTGAAAGCTACTGATGGCACCACAAGCAAGTGCCCCTGTTAACTCTAGGACCTACTGACGGCACTGCCCGTGAGCACCCCGGTTAATGGATGGTGCTGCCAGCGATCACCCCCATTAACTCCAGAACCTCCTGACAGTGCTGTGAGTGTGCACTCCCTGTTAACTCTGGAACCTAGTGACAGTGTTGCCAGTGAGCACCCTGTTAACTCTGGAACCTACTGATGGCGCCACCAGCAGGCACCCCCGTTAACTCTGGAACCTACTGACAGCACCCCCAGCCAGCAACTCCTGTTAACTCTAGAACCTACTGACAGAGCCATAACTGAACACTCTCTGTTAACTCTGGGACCTACTGATAGTGTTGCCAGTGAGGGCCCCCGTTAACTCTGGAACCCATTGACAGTGCCGCCAGCCAGCCACCCCCGTTAACTCTGAAACTTACTGATGGCACCACAAGCAAGTGCCCTCACTAACTCTGGGACCTACTGACAGCACTGCCAGCCAGCCACCCCTGTTAACACTGGAACTTACTGACGGTGCTGCCAGCCAGTAACCCTCGTTAACTCTGGAAACTACTGACGGTGCTGCCAGCAACCAGCCCCATTAACTCTCGAACCTACTGACAGAGCTGTGAGTGAACACTCTCTGTTAACTCTGGAACCTACTGACAGTGCCGCCAGCGAGCAACCCCATTAACTCTGGAACCTACTGACACAGCTGTGAGTGAACACTCTCTGTTAACTCTGGAACCTACTGACAGCGTTGCCAGTGAGCACCCTGTTAACTCTGGAACCTACTGACAGCACCTCCACCCAGCAGCTCCTGTTAACTCCAGAACCTACTGACAGCACCTCCACCCAGCAACTCCTGTTAACTCCGGAACCTACTGACAGCGCCGTGAGTGAACGCTCTCTGTTAACTCTGGAACCTACTGACAGCACCTCCACCCAGCAACTCCTGTTAACTCCGGAACCTACTGACAGCGCCGTGAGTGAACGCTCTCCATTAACTCTGGGACCTACTGACAGCGTTGCCAGTGAGCGGCCCCGTTAACTCTGGAACCTACTGACGGCTCCCCCGCCCCCCGCCTCACCCAGGCCAAGAGCGTCTCCTTCTCAGCCACGTGGTAGAGGAGGCGCAGGGGCCGGTGGGGACTGTGCACGCGGCTGTGCAGGTAGTGGTACAGGTCGAAGAGCCGGTGTTGCTCCTCCTCGCTGGTGTAGGGCTCCTCCAGCTCGGGGCTGAACTCGGAGTAGGGGACACGGGCGTCAGGCGCGCAGCGGGTGACACCCCCCCCGCCTGCCCACCCCCCCCCCTCAAAAATTTCGGGGTGCCCGCCCCGCACCTCGTAAACTGCGGCAGCTGCTGCATCTCCTCCGGCCCCTCCAAGGGTTTGTAGAGAAAATGGCGGAGCTCGGGGGCGCCGGGGCGGGCGGGGCCGTACCCCGCCCCACCCCGCACCGCCGCCCCCAGCTCCCTCAACCACCCCTGCGCCCGCAGCGTCTCCTCCAAGCGCCGCCGGCACCCTGCCGCCGCGTAGAACCCCTCGCGCTCCGTCGACAGCAGGATGAGCGTCACCCTGCCGGTGATGCCGCCGCTGCCGGTGATGCCGCCGCCGCCGCTGCCGCCGTCACCGCCGCCGCCTTCCTCCTCCTCCTCGCCCAGCGCCGCCGCGTAGGCGTAGAAGTAGCCGTCGGGGTTGAACCGGGGTAAGCAGACGGGGGTCCACACCTCGCCCGCCCCCACCCCGCTCCCCAAAAGATTGAGGAGGAGGTGGAGGTCGCTGGCGCACAACCGGCCGCCCTCCGCCAAAGCCCGCTGCCGCGCCGCCGTCACCAACCGCCCGCCGGCCGCCAACAACGCCAAAGCCGGCGCGGGGACGGCGGCGGCGGCGGCGCGCCGCAGAGCCCCCGAAACCGCTCGCCGGAGGGGCGCCGGTAAGGGTAGGCAACGAGCGGCCCCCAACAACAAACGCCCGTCTGCCGCCGCGCCGGCGAGCAGGCGGTCGAGGACGGCTTCGGCGCCGGCGAGGAGGCGGCGGAGGTCGTAACCGCGGCGGCGGGCGAAGACGCGGGCGATGCCGCCGCGGGTGAGGAGGCTGAGGATCTGCTCGTGGACGAAGGCCAGCTCCCGGCGCAGCTGGGCCGCCGACTGCCGCGTGCGGGACACCGACACCAGCAGCAACGGCCCCCGCTGCTCGAACACCAGCGTCCGGTCCTCTGCGGGGATTGGGGGGGGCGTGGTGAGATTTGGGGGGGCGGGGGGGGTGTTTTGGGGGGGTGTTGGGATGGGGGAGGGGTGTTTTGGGGGGAGTGGTTGTTTTGGGGGGGCGGTTATACCCAGGAGAAGTTGTTTTGGGGGGCGGCTGTACCCGAGGGGGGTGTTTGGGTGGTGGCTGTACCTCGGGGAGGTTGTTTTGGGGGGACAGTTGTTTTTTTGGGGGGCCCCTGTACCCGGGGGCGTGTTGTTTTTGGGGGGGGTGGTTGTTTTGGGGGGGCGGTTATACCCAGGAGAAGTTGTTTTGGGGGGGCGGCTGTACCCGAGGGGGGTGTTTGGGGGGCGGCTGTACCTCGGGGAGGTTGTTTTGGGGGGACAGTTGTTTTTTTGGGGGGCAGCTGTACCCGGGGGGTGTTGTTTTGGGGGGGGTGGTTGTTTTGGGGGGGCGGTTATACCCAGGAGAAGTTGTTTTGGGGGGCGGCTGTACCCGAGGGGGGTGTTTGGGGGGCGGCTGTACCTCGGGGAGGTTGTTTTGGGGGGACAGTTGTTTTTTTGGGGGGCAGCTGTACCCGGGGGGTGTTGTTTTGGGGGGGGTGGTTGTTTTGGGGGGGCGGTTATACCCAGGAGAAGTTGTTTTGGGGGGGCGGCTGTACCCGAGGGGGGTGTTTGGGGGGCGGCTGTACGTTGGGGAGGTTGTTTTGGGGGGACAGTTGTTTTTTGGGGGGGCGGCTGTACCCAGGGGGTGTTGTTTTGGGGGGGACAATTGTTTTTTGGGGGGGCAGCTGTACCTGGGGGGTGTTGTTTTTGGGGGGGGTGGTTGTTTTGGGGGGGCGGCTGTACCCGGGGGGGTGTTGTTTTTGGGGGGGGTGGTTGTTTTGGGGGGCGGCTGTACCTCGGGGAGGTTGTTTTGGGGGGACAATTGTTTTTTTGGGGGGCCCCTGTACCCGGGGGCGTGTTGTTTTGGGGGGGGACAATTGTTTTTGGGGGGTGGCTGTACCCGGGGGGTGTTGTTTTGGGGGGGTGGTTGTTTTGGGGGGACGGCTGTTTTGGGGGGGGGCGGCTGTACCTGGGGGAGATTATTTTGGGGGGGGCAGCCGTACTTAGGGCATGTTGTTTTGGGGGGGACGGTTGTTTTGGGGGGGGTAGATGTTTTGGGGGGGTTGGGGGGGCGGCTGTTTTGGGGGGGGGTGGCTGTACTTGGGGGAGATTGTTTTGGGGGTCTGGTTGTTTTTGGGGGGGGGTTGTTTTGGGGGGGACAGCTGTAACCAGGGGAGGTTGTTTGGGGGGGGTGGTTGTTTTGGGGGGGGTGTGGTTGTTTTGGGGGGGGGTTGTGGTTGTTTTGGGGGGGGGGTGTGTTGTTGTTTTGGGGGACAGCTGTAACCAGGGGAGGTTGTTTTGGGGGGCGGTTGTTTTGGGGGGGGGGGTGTGGTTGTTTTGGGGGGGGGGGTGTTGTTGTTTTGGGGGACAGCTGTAACCAGGGGAGGTTGTTTTGGGGGGGGGGCTGTGGTTGTTTTGGGGGGGGGGTGTTTCTTTTGGGTGGGGGGGGGTGTTGTTTTGGGGGGTGCCTGTACCTGTGGGGGGGGGTTTCGGAGCTACCTGGGGTCGGGGTGCGGCTGTACCTGGGGCTCCAGGGCCCGCCAGTGTGGGGTACCTAGGGGCGGGGCTGTGCCGCTTTGGGGGTGCCCCCCCCCCCACCCCCCCCTCCCCGTTGACCCCTCCCCTACCGGAACAGATGGCGCGGATGGCGTTACCGCCGCTCTGGATGAAGGAGACGAGCGCCATCATGACGCCCCTGGTGCCGCCAGCGCCTCCTCGTTGCCGTGCCGCGAGTAGATGGGCTTCCCGCCTCGCTCAGCACGAAGACGTGCTTCCGCCGGCACCGCCACCCCGCGCCGTCACGTCCTCCTCCCCGCCGCGCCGCCACCCCGGCGACGTCATGGCCGCCGTCACCGCCGCCGTCACCGCCGCCGCCTCCTCCTCCTCCTCCCCGCCGCCGCTCTGCGCACGCCCCGGAGGACGTCAGGCCGCCGCCATCGTCGGTCATCGCCTCCTCCTCCTCTTCATCCTCCTCCTCCTCCGCCGCCCCGGCACCCCGGGGACGCCGCCGGCTCGGCCTCCGCCACGTCTGTGGACAGGTAAGGGGTGGCACCCATGCACCAGGCGTCCGGGGCACCCAAGGACCCAGGCGTCTGGGACCCCCCCCACCCCCACAGGGCACCCAGGCACCCATGGCCTCACCTGGGGGCTCGGGGGTCCCTTCGCGGGGGGAGGAGCCGGGCGCTGCCGCCGCCGCCGCCATGGCCGCCTGGCGGGGGGGGTGTGGGGGGGGACGGGGGTCCACGTGGGCCTGGAGGCCACGCCCAACACCCCGAGGGGGGGACCACGCCCCAACACCATCGACCACGCCCTGAGCCCCCACCTGAAGGCCCCAGCCCCTGTGGTCTCGCCACTGGGCCACGCCCCTGGCGTGTCTGGCCACGCCCCAGAGAGCCGCACCCCGGGGCATTCCTGTAGCCCCGCCCCTGGCTCCCCGGCCACGCCCCTAGGTGATCCCCACTAAGCCACGCCCTCGGCTGTGAAACCACACCTCTAGCCAGCACTAAGCCCCGCCCCCAGGGACCCAGCCTGGGCTCATAGCCCCGCCCCTGGGGGGGTCCCCGCTAAGCCCCGCCCCCGACCGCGCAGCCACGCCTCTACCCGGGCTAAGCCCCGCCCCGACACGCCCCTTTAGCCACGCCCCCTCCCGGAAACTTCCCATAGCACCGCCCACCGGGGGCTCTATACCCACGCCCCGGGAGACCCCACCGTAGCCACGCCCCTACCCACGCCACGCCCCCTCACATTAAAGCCCCGCCCTCCGGCGGGATCGCCCCCCTCCTGCAGCCACGCGCCCCCCCCGCCCCCTCCCCCGCCGCCGCCGCCCCGCCCCCGCGGCGCGGCCCCGCCCCCCGCCCGCGGCCCCGCCCCCGCGCTGGCCCCGCCCCGCTCCGCCACCCGCCCCGCGACCCCGCTCCCGCCGCCGCCGCCGCTTCCGGGGCCGCCGCGCCGCGCGCCCGGTGACGTCACCGCGCCGCGCCGCCCGCCCCGCCAATCAGCGCCCGGCGCTGGGACAGGGGGCGAGTCCGCCCCACGCCGCCCAATCAGAGAGCGCGGGGCGGGACTTGGGGGGCGGTGCCTGGACCGCGACGTCACTTTTGGCGGGCTCCCCCTGCCGAGCCGCCCCTCCGCCTCGTGACGTCCCCTCGCGGCCGCACGACGTCACCCGCCCTCTTTGCTGACGTCACGCGGGAGGGCGGGGCCGGGAACACTCAGAGCCCCGTGAACCCGCACGCCTGGGTCCCCCTGGGCGGGGGGGGAGGGGCCCGGAGGCCTGCGTCCTCTCTAAACCCCGCCCCCCGCCCAATGGGCCATAGGGACCCCCAGGACCCTATAGGGGGACCCTATAGGCGCTATAGGGACCCCCAGGGACCTATAGGGGACCCTATAGGGACTCCCAGGGGCCTATAGGGCCCATAGGGGGACCCCCCCAGCCCTATAGGGGACCCTATAGGCGCTATAGGGACCCCCAGGGGCCTATAGAGGCCATAAAGGACGCCCTCTGGGCCCTAGAGGCCATAGGGGACCCCCAGGGCCCTATAGAGGCCATAGGGGATCCTCCTGAGCCCTATAGGAGCTATGGGGACCGGCCAAGAGGAGCCATAGGGGAACCCGCCCCCGAGCACTAATAGGGGACCCCCAGAGGCTCAATCAGGGCTATGGGAGACCCCCAGGGCACTATAGGGTCTATAGGGACCCCCCGCAGAGATGCTATAGGGCTTCTAAGGGACCCCAAGCTGTGCTATAGGAGCCATAGGGTGTGGCCCCAGAAGCACTACAGGGGAGCCCACATAGGCTCCGTGGGGGCTATAGGGCTGCCCCAGGGCGCTATAGGGTAAGGACCCCCAAAAACCCTCCATAGGGTCTATAGAGCTTCCCCTCAGCATACTATAGGAGCTATAGGGACCCCCCCCGGGCACTAAGGGGCCATAGGGACACCCAAACCGAGGCTCTATAGGAGCTACAGGCACCCCCAGGGCTCTATAGGGGCCATAGGGACCCCCCGGGGCTCAATATGGCGCATAAGGATCCCCAGGGCTCTATAGGAGCTATAGGGACACCCCCCCCGCCCCCCGCCCCCCGCCCGGGTCCACCCCGGGGGCGGAGCTTAGCCGCGCAGGGGGGCGTGGCCTGCGGGGACACCACCCCCCCCCCCCCTTTTTCCCTCCATCCCCCGCAAGCCTGGGTTCCCCTCCCCCCCCCAGGGACCCCGATGGCGCCGCCGCCCCTCCCCACCTCAGCCTGGCCCGGGGGGTCCCAGGTCTGGGGGGGGGGAGGGGACCCAGGCGTGCGGGGGGGGCACCCAGGAGTTCGGGGGGGCACCCAGGACTTCAGGGGGGGACCCAGGCGTTTGGGGGGGCACCCAGGATTTCAGGGGGGCACCCAGGCGTTCGGGGGGGGCACCCCAAGCGTTTCGGGGGGGGCACCCAGGACTTCAGGGGGGCCCAGGATTTCAGGGGGGCACCCAGGCGTTCGGGGGGGGGGGCACCCAGGACTTCAGGGGGGCACCCAGGTGTGCTGGGGGGGGGCACCCAGGATTTCAGGGGGGCACCCAGGCGTTCGGGGGGGGGGGGGGGGCACCCAGGACTTCAGGGGGCACCCAGGCGTGCTGGGGGGGGGGCACCCAGGACTTCAGGGGGGGCACCCAGGAATTCGGGGGGGGCATCCAGGATTTCAGGGGGGCACCCGGAATTCGGGGGGGGGCACCCAGGAGTTCGGGGGGGGCACCCAGGACTTCAGGGGGGGCCACCCAGGCGTGCTGGGGGGGGGCACCCAGGACTTCAGGGGGGGCACCCAGGCGTTCGAGGGGGGGCACCCAGGACTTCAGGGGGGGCACCCAGGCGCTCGGGGGGGGGGGCACCCAGGAGTTCGGGGGGGGGGGCACCCAGGAGTTGGGGGGGGGGGGCACCCAGGCATCCAGGCTGGGGGAGGGGTGGGGAGGGGGTGGGGGGGGTGGGGTGGCAAGGGCGGCTGCGCCACTTCCTGCCCCAGGAAACGAGAAGTGAGAGGAGGGACCCGGACCGTTCGGGAGGGGACCCAGGCACCCAGGAAAGGGGACCCGGGCCTTTGGGTGACACCCCCCCCTCCCCCCCCCTCACCCCCTTCCCCCCCCCCCTCCCCTCCCCCCACTGCAGCCCCCCCTCTACCAGGACGCCGTCGCCCGCCGCGCCCTACGACCCCCCCTGATCAGGTAAGCCCGGACACCCCGGGTCCCTTCTGTTGGGTGGGGGGGCACCCAGGCATCTGGGTGCCCTCCAGGGTGGGGGTGGGGGTGACCCAGATGCCTGGGTGCCCCCCCATCCCCCCCAGGAGCGTGTCGGTACCGGCGGAGCCCCCCCCGCCCCCCCCCTCCATGGACGTCACCTACGCCGTAGTCAACAAAGCCCGCCGGGGGGGGGGGGGCGGGACCGGAGGGCGAGACTCCACCCCTTTCGACCGGGACCACGCCCCCTTCGGGCGAGACCACGCCCCTCCCGGGCCCTCCTCCCTCCCCGGGAGCCCCGTGAGGCGCCCCTCCCCCAGCCCGGCTGGTGAGTGTTGGGGACCCGGGGGTTCGGGGGGGGGCACCCAGGGGTTTGGGGGGCACCCAGGGGTTTGGGGGCACCCAGGGGTTTTGGGGGGCACCCAGGGGTTTGGGGGCACCCAGGGGTTTGGGGGGACACCCAGGGGTTCGGGGGGGACCCAGGGGTTTGGGGGCACCCAGGAGTTTTGGGGGGCACCCAGGGGTTTGGGGGGCACCCAGGGGTTTGGGGGCACCCAGGGGTTTGGGGGGACCCAGGGGTTCGGGGGGCACCCAGGGGTTTGGGGGCACCGAGGAGTTTTGGGGGGCACCCAGGGGTTTGGGGGGCACCCAGGGGTTTGGGGGGACCCAGGGTTTGGGGGGGCACCGAGGGGTTTGGGGGCACCCAGGGGTTTGGGGGCACCCAGGGGTTCGGGGGGACCCAGGGGTTTGGGGGCACCCAGGGGTTGGGGGGCACCCAGGGGTTGGGGGGCACCGAGGGGTTCGGGGGCACCCAGGGGTTTGGGGGGGCACCCAGAGGTTTGGGGGGGCACCGAGGGGTTTGGGGGGCACCGAGGGGTTTGGGGGGCACCCAGGAGTTTGGGGGGCACCCAGGAGGTTGGGGGCACCCAGGAATTTGGGGGGCACCCAGGGGTTTGGGGGGCACCCAGGGGTTTGGGGGACCCAGGGGTTCGGGGGGGCACCCAGGGGTTTGGGGGGCGGGGCAGACCCTCCCTGGACCCCACAGTATCCATATGACACCTTCTCCCCCCCCGATAGGTGCACCTATAGGTCCCTGCCCAAAGCCTATAGGGGACGTATGATTCTCCCCCTCCTGGCCCTGTAGGGGCTGCTCCAGCCTCATTGCCCATCTCTGGATGCTATAGGTTCTATACGGTCCCATCCCTGCGCCCTATAGGGCATTTTCTGCTCTACCCCTTCCCCATGAGACACTTCTGGTGCCTATAGTGTCTATATGCTCCCTTCCTGGCCCCTATAGAGACCGTGCAACACCCACACCCCCTATGAAACACCTCCGGTCCCTATAGGGTCTATACACTCCTTCCCTGACCCCTATAGAGAGCAGGCAAGACCCACTCCACACCCCCCTGTGGAACACCTCTGCTCCCTATAGAGTCTATACATCCCCTACCGGGTCTATGCAAGACACACCCCACACCCCCTATGGGAAACTTCGGGGGGGGTCTATAGCTTCTCTATAGGGACTATATAACATCCCCCTACACACTCTATAGTCTATCTCTGGCTCCTATAGGATCCGTAAGGGGGTTGCTATAAGGTCTATACCCCCCCCCCCCCCGAGTTGCTATAGGATTGCTATAGCGTTGCTATGGCGTTGCTATAGGGTTGCTATAGGGTTGCTATAAGATCGCTATAGGGTCGCTATAGGCCCCTATAGGGGCTATAGGGCACTTATAGGGCTCTGACCCCTTCTCTCCCCCCTCTCCAGCCTCCCCCCGACCCGGTGACGGCGCCTACGAGGTGGTGACCCCCCACGGGGACCCCAGCAACCCCCCCTGCCTCGGTGAGCACCCACAGAAAGGTGGGGGGGGGGGCACCCAAACGTTTGGGGGGGGGGGGGGGGGGAGGGGAACGGGCCCCCAGGCATGCGGGCCCCGCCCCCTCCTCACCCTCTTGACGCCCTCCCCTCCCCCCCCCCCAGGATTTAATTTCCGGATCGGGAAACCCAAGGGACCCCGGGAACCCCCGGCTGAATGGTCTCGGGTGTAAAGGCGGGGCCCGGATACCTGGGGCCACGCCCTGCCACGCCCCTGCCACACCCAAGATGCCTGGGGCCCTGCCCTGCTCCTCCTGCCACGCCCAAGATGCCTGGAAGGGGGCGGGGGGGGGGGTGTTTCCCCTCCCCCGTTGGCGGGGTAAGGGGCCGCGGAAAAGCCGGACGGATTGATTTGGAATCGGAAGAATATCGGATAGAAAGTTTATTACGGCAAATAAAAAAATTATGAGAATGAGGCACCCAGGTGTCCGGGGAGGGCACCCAAGTGTCTCGGGAGGGCACCCAGGCATCTGGGAGGGCACCCAGATATCCAAGGAGGGCACCCAGGCATCCGGGGAGGGCACCCAGGTATCCAAGGAGGGCACCCAGGCATCCGGGGAGGGCACCCAGGCGTCCGGGGAGGGCACCCAGGCGTCCAGGGGGGCACCCAGGTATCCGGGAGGGCACCTAGGCATCCGGGAGGGCACCCAGGCATCCGGGAGGGCACCTAGGCATCCGGGGAGGGCACCCAGGCATCCAAGAAGGGCACCCAGGTGTCTCAGGAGAGCACCCAGGCATCTGGAAAGGGCACCCAGGCGCCCGGGGAAGGGCACCCAGGTGTCCGAAGATAGCACCCAGGCACCCCGGGCTCAGGCGGCGCTGAGCAGGCGGCGTTTGGGGGCGGTGGCGGTGTAGGGGTGCCAACGCCACTCCACGTCGGCGGCGTCGCCCTGCTCCAGGGTGCCCAGACGGATCAGGTAGGCTGAGGGAAAGGTGGGGAGACGGACAGATGGACGGACGGACGTTGGGGACGCGTTGGGGACACGTTGGGGACACGTTGGGGACACTCACGGCGCAGCTGGAACCGGGGTCCCACCTCTTCCAGCTCCACCGTCCTCCCCCGGCGCCGGTAAACGTGGTTCCTGCGAGAGAAAGCGGGGTTCAGCGGCGGGGGTGGGGGGGGAACGACACGCCCCAAGCCATCCCGTGCCCCGCCCGTGCCCCGCCCCACCCACCGGACTAAAATGACGTCATCCTCGTTGGCGAACGTCACCACCCGGCGGCTGTCGGGGCGGGGGACCGGGAAGAGGTGCTTCAGGATGGTCCCAACCTGGCGAAAGGAGAGAGGGGGGGGGACACAGGGATGGGGTGACACTCGTCCCCCCTCCGGGACCCCCACTGTCCCCCCCAAATGTCCCCATGTGTCATCCCCCCCCCCCAGTCCTTACCCTGCGTCCCAGGGCGGAGTCGAGGCGCAGCAGCAGCAGATGGGGGGCTCCCAGGGGGGCCCCCCCCAACCCCCCCACCTCCTGCCGCAGCACCGCCCCGCTCAGGGTGAAGTGGGCCGTGGGGCCGTGGGGCAGGTGACACAGGGACAGCCCGTCTGGGGAGGGGGGGGGACAGGGGCGGGGCCTCCTCAGGACACGCCTCCTTCCTCAGAAGGCACCGCCCCTCTGCTCCATCTCTCACCCACCCACCAGCACAGGGCAGCCCCCAGAACCAGACCCTTCCCCTTAGCCCCGCCCCCTAGAACGCCCCTTTCCCAAAGCCCCACCCCTTAGACATAACCCTGCCCATTCCCATAAGCCCCACCCCCTACAATGACCCTTTCCTGAAGCTCCACGCCTTAGAAAATAACCCTGCCCATTCCTGTAAGCCCCACCCCCATCGCAGCAGACCCCCCACCTCTTAGACTAACCCCGCCCATTCCCATAAGCCCCACCCCCTAGAACACCCCTTTCCTGAAGCCCCACCCCTTAGGCATTAACCCCACCCATTCCCGTAAGCCCTGCCCCCGTCCCAGCAGACACACCCCCCAGTACACGGTGGCCCCCAGAGACCACTCCCTTCCCTTTAGCCCCGCCCCCTACAGCGCCCCTTTCCTGAAGCCCCACCCCTTAGACATTAACCCCGCCCATTCCCATAAGCCACACCCCATCCCAGCAGACCACACCCCCCCAGCCACAGGACAGCCCTCAGAACCCAGTCCCTTCCCTGTAGCCCCACCCCTAGAACGCCCCTTCCCACAAGCCCCACCCCTTAGCAATCAACCCCACCCCTTCCATAAGCCCCACCCTTTTCCCCCTTAACCCCACCCTTTTCCCCCTTAACCCCACCCTTTCCCCTTAGCTCCACCCCTTCCCCCCTTTCCCAACCTCCTCCCCCAGCCCAGGGCAGCTCCCAAGCCCAGCCCCTCCCCCTCCCAGCCCCACCCCCCTCCAGCCCCGCCCCTCCCCCTCAGGCCCCGCCCCCTCCCAGCATGCCGCGGGGCTGACCGGGCCTCCCGCGGGTCTCGTGCAGCACCAGCAGGTCGGTGACGCCGGCGGCCCGGCAGGCCCCCACCAGGGCCCCCAACTCCGCCCGGCCCCGGTTCATCCGCCGCGCCCCCGGGATCAGCAGGCACACCTCCTGGGGGCGGGGTCAGGGAGGGCCACGCCCACCACCCCGGCCACGCCCCCACAGGCTCCACCCCCTTCCAGTCACCCCTCATGTCCCGCTGTGGGTCCCTACACCACCACCAAGTGCAGCTCCTGGGGGTGGGGTCACAGAGAGCTCCACCCACCGCCAGGCCACACCCTGCTAGGCTCCACCCTCTCCCATCATCCCCAATGTTCTTCTGTGCGTTCACCGCTGCCCACCAACCACAGCTCTCTGAGGGTGGAGCCAAGGCAGGCGTGGTCACACTCCACCCCCACTAAGCTCCACCCACCTACACAGACTCCACGCCCTTCCACCACGCCCTTTAAGTCCCACTATAGATTCACACCCGCCCAGGGTGAGATCCATAGGAGTGGGGACTGAGAGCCACGCCCACCTCCAGGCCACACCTCTAGCAGGCCCCACCCACCCCAATAGGCTCCACCCCCACCCATTTCCCAGCATTGGCTCAACTCCAGCAAAACACCTGGGGGGCGTGGGCCCCACCAAGCCCCTCCCACTGTTCTCCAAGCCACACCCACCTCACAAACCCACACCCCTCACACAAGCCACGCCCCTACACAAGGCCACACCCCCTCCCACTACTCAGAGCTCTCCCATAGACACCCAGTGGGGGCGGGTTCAGGCTGTACCCAAGCCCCGCCCATGCCCCATCGAAGCCCCGCCCATCACAGGCCACACCCACCCCCGAGGCCCCACCCACCTTGGCAAAGACCCGGAGGCGGGCGCTGGGCTCGCGGGAGGTGGTCACCATCACCTTGGGGGGCTCCAGCCCCGCCCACCGGTACTCGTCGTCATGGCTACCGGTGGTGTCTGGGGGTGGGTGGGGCTTAGCCAGGCCACACCCCCCTCCCAGCTTCCTCCCACCACAGCCCCTCCCACCTCGGGGGGGGGGGGCGCAACTGAACCCCATTTTGGGGGAGTTGGGGTCAATTTGGCGACTGAGTTTTGGGGGATTTGGGGGCAAATTCGGTCGCCGTTTTGGAGAGAACAGGAGAAATTCGATCGCCGTTTTGGGGGTGATCGGGGAAAATCCAATTGCCCGTTTTGGGGTAAAATCAATCAAATTTGATATTTATTTATGGGAGAGATAGCAAACACGCGCTCCACATTTTTGGGGGAAAATTGGGCAAAACTGATCCCCAATTTGGGGGAAAACGGGGAAAAAAGCGTTCCCCGTTTTGGGGGGGTTAAGACAAATCCCCCCCCCCCATTTTGGGGGACAATGGGGCCAATTTGACGCCCATTTTGGGGGGGATTACAGCAAATTTAATCTCTATTTTGGGGGGGGGGGGGGGGGGAACTGCAATTAAGGCAAAGCCAGCTCTCATTTTGGGGCAAAACGGGGCAAATTTGATCCTAAATTTACGGGGGCACTAAAGGAAAGGTTGTCCTCGTTTTGGGGTGTCTCCCCCTCCCCAATTTTGGGGTTTGGGGGGGGTCTCCCCACTCACCCCCCACCCCGGGCGTATCGAACTCCAGCTCCTTCTGCAGGGCCAAGGCCTCGCGCCGCAGCTCCGTGGGCAGCAGCCGGTTCTCTGCCAGGTAAAAAGGGGGGGCCATGCAAAATTTGGGGGGACCCCCCAACCCCCAGCCCCAAATAAAACCCCCCCCCAGCCCTGCGTCACCCCCCCAGCCTCTCAAACTCCCCCCAAACCCCCCTTTACCCCCCCAACACCCCCCATTTACCCCCCCCAAATCCCCATTTACCCCCCCAAACCCCTTTTTATCCCCCCCAAATCCCCTTTTACCCCCCAAACCCCCCTTTACCCCCCCGACACCCCCCATTTAGCCCTTCTCAACCCCCCAAACCCCTTTTTATCCCCCCCAAACCCCTCATTTACCCCCCCAAACCCCTCTTTACCCCCCCAACCCTCCATTTACCCCCCAAACCCCCCTCTATCCCCCCCAAACCCTCCATTTACCCCCCCAAACCCCTCTTTACCCCCCCAAACCCCCTCTAAACTGCCCTTTACCACCTCAACCCCCCTCCACACTCCCCCCCCGCCCCCCCAAACCCCCTCCTTGCCCCCCCAAACCCCCCTTTACCACCCCAACTCACCTTTACCCCCCCAAACCCCCCTCTATCCCCCCCAAACCCTCCATTTACCCCCCCAAATCCCCCTTTATCCCCCCAAACCTTCCATTTACCCCCCCAAATCCCCCTTTATCCCCCCCAAGCCCTCCATTTACCCCCCCAAACCCCCTCCTCGCCCCCCCAAACCCCCCTTTACCACCCAAACTCACCTTTACCCCCCCAAACCCCCCTCTATCCCCCCCAACCCTCCATTTACCCCCCCAAATCCCCCTTTATCCCCCCAAGCCCTCCATTTACCCCCCCAAACCCCCTCCTCGCTCCCCCAAACCCCCCTTTACCACCCCAACTCACCTTTACCCCCCCAAAACCCCTATTTACCCCCCAACCCCCCCAAACCCCCCTTTATCCCCCCAAGCCCTCCATTTACCCCCCCAAACCCCCTCCTCGCCCCCCCAAACCCCCCTTTACCACCCCAACTCACTTTTACCCCCCCAAAACAAACCCCTATTTACCCCCTCAAACCCCCCATTTACCCCCTCAACCCCCCCAAAACCCCCCTTTACCCCCCAAAACCCTCCATTTACCCCC
>JBBMRM010000092.1:12500-17500 GCA_037962945.1 Sarcoramphus papa
CAGAAAGAGCGGTTTAATTCATCTATTCCTCAATCATGACTCGAGAGCGGCCGCAGCCGCTTCGTTTCTGGTTTCTTCCCGCCGGTCTACAAGTCACGCAGTCCTTCGAAGAAGAAACCCTTGTCCTCGCTTGGTCGTTCGTTCGCGGGGAACGCTCGCCCAGCTTACCTTGGAGTTCTTCTTTTCGAGGACCTCTCGGCGCAAACAAACGAGGGCGAGCGTTTACCCGCCGTCGCTTGATGCCACCGTTCCTTCGTTGCTCGGGAACGGGTGTCAAGACTCTCTCTCGTTTCCGCAGCGTTTAGCGGCCGTCGGGGCGCCGCCTCCTCTGCACGGTGGGCGCGCGAGTCCGAAACGGCCTCGAAACGAATACGGAGCTCGTCGTCACGCATCGAACGCGGTAATCCTTAGGGAAGAACGCTTCTTGCTCGTGACCTCCGTCCTTGTTTGTCTCTCCGGTCCTACGCCGTCTTCTCGTTCATGCCGTCGCCCTCGTTCGTGCGTCCGCTCGGAGCCTGAGAAGGAACAAACGACGGAGGAACAGGTCGCGAACGAACGAGAACGCGCGGCTCGTGGGGCGCGGGTGGGTGTACGTTAACTCGACCCACAATGAGCGGAGAGCGATCGGCTAATGCTCGCCCTAAGCCCGCCCTCCCCCCACGCCCCTCCGCGCCAGGGCAGAGGCGGCGGCCCCCAGCCCCGACCGCGCGCCCTCCCCACCCCGCCGTGGCCGGCCCGCCGAAGGAGGGCGGGCGGGCGGGCGGGCGACCGTAGCGCCCGGCGGGCGGCGGCCCCGCGCCCCGGCTCTGCCGGGCGGGCGGGCTTCCGCTCGACCCGCCGACGTTCGAGCAGCAGCCGGTTCGTCCCGATCGTCCGGCCCTGCCGTGACGGGCGGCCCTCCCCGTGCGCTCCCCGCCCGTCGCTCGTGGCCGGTACCTGATCGGGTCCCTCGCGGCGCGGCGGCGGGTCGTCACCGGGCTGCCCCTGCGGGGGTCCGGCCTCCTGGGCGCCGGCCTCCCGGGCGCCGTGGTCGGGCAAAGCTGCTTTCGGCCGGGGGCGGAAAGCCCCTTCCGTGTCTCCTCGAGACCTGGCCGGAGCGGAGAAAAGCGCGGGCCGTCAGCCGGACGGGACGGTCCTTTCACACGCGCCACCGCGCGCCCCCCCCCCACCCCCCCCCGCCCCCGCAGGCCCCAGGCCCGAGCCCCCCCGCACGCCGCTGCGCTCGCGCCCGGGCGCCCGGGCGCGCGCGCGGGCACGCGCGCTCCCAAACGGGCCCCCGGCCCGAACCCCTCGCTCGCCCGCCGCCGCGCACCCGCGCGCACCCACACGGCCCCCCGGCTGCCGCCGCGCCCCCCACCCCCCACCACCCGCCGCCGCACCTGCGCGCGCGCGTGTGCGCAACCCTCCCCCCCCCCCCCCCCCGCCGCCGCCGCGCCCCCCGCCTCACGCGTACACGCGCACACACACGCGCGCAGCGCACGCGCGCACACCCTCGTGCGCGCACCCACAGCGCCTCCCGCCGCCCCCCCTGCCGCGCCGCTCCCCTCCCCCCGCACCACGTGGTTCGCTGGGAGCCCGGCCGCCCGCGCCCTGGCCGCCCCCCCCCCCCCCCCCCCCCCCGCCTTCCGCCAGCACGTTCGTCACCCGGCGGGGGACTTTAGGACCCGGCGGCGTCCCTGCCGGCTCCGTGCCCAGGCGGGAAAGGGGAGTCCCGGCGGCGTGCGGACTCTAACCCCGGCTGCCGAGTCACTACCCTGCCCTGCCCGGGCCCCGGCTCCCGCCTTTCTTTCTCAGTCACTCAGTCACTCGCCCTGCTGCTCTCCTGCCCGCCCCCGCCGCGGGCTGAAAACCAAACCGACCCAAACAGCAATCTTCTCGGAAAAGAGACGACATTCCCCCCTCCCCAGCCTACCTCTGCGCCAGGCTCCCCGTCTGCTCGCCGACCGCTCTCGCCTGCCTCCGCGCCAGCCTCCTTTCCCTGCCGCCGCCGCCGCCGCCGCCGCCGCAACTGAGCACGGGACCGTCGGCGTGGCGGGAAAAGCCGCGCCTTCCCCGCGGGCGGGGGGCCAGGTTGCCGGGCAGCGGGGGGGCGCGCGCATGCGCGCGGCGTGCGGCTGCGGACCCCCACACCCGCCCTCCCGCTGCTCCGGGGCGCCGGAGGGTCTGCGGTCAGGGGGGACCGCACCCGCCGACCTGTGGGTCCGGAACCGCAGCGCAGGGAGGGCGGGAGGGAGGGGGAGCACGTGCGCACAGGTGGCCGGGTGCAGGGGGTGCCCCTGTGCCTGTGCCTGTGCCTGTGTCGGGGGGGGGGGTGGGTGGGTGTGGGTGTGTGGGTGTCTGTGTGTGGGGGGGGGGGTGTCTGAACGCGCGTGTGTCGGGGGGGGGGCGGTGTCTGCAGAATCGCACATACATATTTTAACGTGTTTATTTTATTAAAAAAAAAGAAAAAGTCGAAATAAAATAAAACGCTGGCAACGGAGACCAAAAAAGCAAACAAAACAACCACCTCCACACCACACACCCCCCACCCCACCCCCCCTAAAACCCCCTTGCACCGCAAAACCATAAACAAAAGCCGATGAGTGCCCGGCGGGGCCGGGACCTGGACCCGGACCCGGACCCGGACCCGGACCCGGACCCGGCAAGGGGCGCCCGGTCGTGAAGTCTCCCGGCGGGCGGCGAAGTCGCGCCGCGGAGCCGGGTGGCTCGCGCCAGGGGGGGCCGCCGCCTCTGCCCGGTCCCCCGGCAGCCAGAGGGGGTTTTGGGGGGCCAGACGGAGCGGAGGGGCTGGCCGTGGCGGTGAAGCCCGGCGGCAACCGGGTCGGGGCAGGGGTGTCTGTGTGTCCGTGTGTGCCTGTGCGTGTGCCTGTGCGTGTGCGTGTGCGTCTGTGTGTGTGTGTGTGTGTGTGTGTGTGTGTGTGTGTGTGTTTTAGGGGGGCCCTAAAAAAAAGAATTTGTCTTTCTATTTTGTGTTAATATTTTCTTCATATTGTCTATCGAAACCAACAAAGATACAAAAACTCTTGCATGAGACAGTACGTTTAAACTTACTCCGTTGAATTAGTCAACGGTGGGGAATCTCCGAAACGGGGTGGGGAAAATATTACTCTCCTCTGCGCACGCGCGCGCGCGCGCACGCACACACCCCCCACACCCCCCACACCCCCCCGATCCCACCCCGGCCGCGAGAACGGGCACAGGGTGCCCCGTGTCTCAAATTCGCTTAAATCTCGGGGGGGGCTGTGTGTAAATATTTGTGGCCCCCCCGGCCCCCCCGGAACACGGAGCGGCCCCCGGGTGTACTCGGCTCCGGGGCCGGCGGCGCCCGCCACGACTACCCGGCGGTCCTCGGAGACGGCGGCACGTCGCTGCCGGAGCGTCCGGCGAAGAGGGCGGCCCCCAGGTCCACCCGGCTCCGGCGGGGCCACCGGGTCTACCCGGCTCCGGCAGGGCCACCAGCGCCCGCCGCGAATACCCGGCGGTCCTCGGTAGGCGGCGGCATGTCGCTGCCGGAGCGTCCGGCGAAGGGGGCGGCCCCCAGGTCTACCCGGCTCCGGCGGGGCCACCAGGTCTACCCGGCTGCGGCGGGGCCCCCAGGTCTGCCCGGCTCCGGGGCCGGCGGCGCCCGCCCGCCGCGAATACCCGGCGGTCCTCGGTAGGCGGCGGCACGTCGCTGCCGGAGCGTCCGGCGGAAAGGGCGGCCAGGTCTACCCGGCTCCGGCGGGACTTAGCCGCATTTCCGGGGTTCAGGGGTAGACCTGTTGTCCCCAGCACTTCCTCGGAGCTGCCGAAGGGGTCGCTCTTTTTCGCTGCCTCCGGTTACGTCGGCGTCAACGTCGGCGTCGCTGGCGCGCCTCCCCGGTGGCTCAGAGGCGCCGCTCTTGGAGCGGGCCGGGGGCGGGGACGTAGCGTTCCATATTCTAGGCGCGAGCGGTGGCTCGTGCCCGCAGAAGCGCTCGCGAGCGGTTGCAAGGGCCGCGGCTCGGCCGTTGAAGCTGGGGCGCTGGGCAGTCGTCGTGGCGGTCTCCCCCGGCGCTTTGGCTCGCTTTTTCCGCCTGTTCGTCACGGCCGTCCCACCCCCCCACCCCCCTCTACGCCCCGGCCCCGGAAGGCCCCATGATGGCAAAGGCGAGTGCTG
This sequence comes from Sarcoramphus papa, assembly GCA_037962945.1. Taxonomy (NCBI): domain Eukaryota; kingdom Metazoa; phylum Chordata; class Aves; order Accipitriformes; family Cathartidae; genus Sarcoramphus; species Sarcoramphus papa. The sequence goes on from JBBMRM010000092.1 coordinate 16,639, forward strand.
GTACCTACTGGGGCGGAGATGCCCGCGAGTGTCCAGCCTGCCGTGGCTGCCGCCGGCTCCTGAGGGCCCGGGGATGGGGATGGGCGAGGTGGCGGTGCCTCGTCCTTTTTCTCCGGCCTTAAGCTGGAGCCCGCGAAGCGGGAAGAAAACGGCCACTGGTCCCGGGGGCTGGCAGCCGAACGGAGGGACCGGGGGTGCCGAGACTTCAGTGGCGTTCCCCGGCCCCCCAATACCGGGGGATGGCACGGGTGAGGTGCGTGCGGCGCCTCGTGGGGTTTTTTGGGTTTTTGGGGTTTTTTTTTTGTTGTGGTTGTTTTTTTTTGGTGTGTGGTTTGTTTGTGGTTTTTTTTTTTTTTTTTTTTTGCTTTTCCTCCCGCTCCGGGCGAGCGGTTCCCCGCGGGGCGGGCAAAGACCGGCGGCCGGTGGTGGTCGCCGGCGCTCTCGAACGCTGGACGACCGGGGGAGTGGAGCCTGCCGCGGCTTTCCCCCGGTGCCGTCGACCCTCGCTCAAGGGAATCGTTGTCTGGGGCGGGTGGCCGGTGGCACCTCCCGCTCCCCCCCTTTGACCGCTCCAGACCCGCAGTCAGCGCCCGCTGAGGCGTCCCCGGGTGCGTCGGAGAGGCTCCACGGCGGGCCGGCTCTGCCGGTGCTCAGGCCGTCGGAGCACCTCTTGCGGACGTTGCTCGCTCGCTCGCACGCAGGGCCCCGCGCCTGCCGCCCACCCCCCCCGGGTGGCGACGGGCGCGCGCGGCTGTCGGCTGTCCCAGGACCGTGGCCGTGGGGCCTCCGCTCCCTTTCCGAACGATGAGGCATTCAGGGCGCGTCGGAGAGGCCCCCCGGCGGGCCGGCTCTGCCGGCGTTC